>JAHRHZ010000022.1:43298432-43319595 GCA_024137785.1 Ginglymostoma cirratum
TCTGATGAAGGGTTTAGGCCCGAAGCGTCAAGTTTTCCTGCTCCTATGATGCTGCTTGACCTGCTGTGTTCATCCAGCCCCATGCTTGTTATCTCGGATTCTCCAGCATCTGCAGTACCTTTTATCTCTGGTGGGTAGATAGGGATGGGGCTAGAATATAAGAAGGTGAGGGTGGGCCAGTGATGGATGGGGCTGAAGTAGTTCTGAAGAAGGGTCCGGACCCGAAACATCAACTTTCCTACACATGTGGTGCTGCCTGACCTGCTGTGGCTCCCCCCACAGCTCCACACTTTGTGCAGACTTTGACTCCAGCATCTGTAGTTCTTGGCACCCAAGGGTGGAGCTTATTTACGGGGCGTGGCTGGAGTGAAGGAGGCCAGATGGAAGGGAAGGGGAAGTAGCGGGAGAGGGGAGAGACGATAGGGGAGTGGGCAGGCTGAGGGAGGGGGTGGGGCTAGATGGGGGAGGGGCCAGCACATGAGGTGGAGCGAGTGAGGGAAGGGCACGGTTACAGTGAGTGAGGCTTGAGGGAGAGGGGTGGAGCTGGAGAGGGATGGGGGTGGGGCTAATGAGGGGAAGGGGTTTGGGGAGGGGAAGGGCTAGAGTGGGAGGACTGGAGGGAAAAGGGAAAGTGCTGATGCGTGCTAGAGTGAAGGGATTGGAGGAGAGAGACTAGAGGGTGGGGCAAGCGTGAGATGGAAGGCTAGAGTGAGAGGGTGAGGCTAAAGTGGGGGGGCTAGAGGGAAATTGGAGGGGCTGGACTGAGGAGGAGCTACAGGGTGGGGGGCTAGAGTGAGGGGGAGGGGATATAGAGGCAAAAATGGAGTGGGGGGAGAGGCTACTTGGAGGCTAGAGAGGGAAGGGAGAGGGCTAGAGAGAGGGTAAGGGGCTGAACTGGGGGACACTCAAGGGATGGAGACAGATTAGAGATGGGAAGAGGTGCTAGCGGGAAAGGGAGGGTCTAGAGAGAGGGAGGGGTTGGAGTGAGATGAGTTTGAGTGAGGGTGTGGGGCTAGAGATGGAGGGGAGGGCTAGGGTGTGGGGCTAGAGACGGTGGAGGCTAATGGGAGATGGGAGGGGCTAGAGAAATTAGGAAGGTCTCGAGAGTGGGGCTGGAGTGAGGGGAGGTCTGGAGGGAGGGACAAGGTTGGCATTCCCAGGTGAGACAGCTTGACAGCCTTGCTTTGATTATTTACACAATTAAGATTAAATTTTCTTAGCTTCAAACTACTGCTTCAGAATTCTAACCAAACACTTTTGGTCTGGAATTTCCAAACCAAAACCCTTACACTGAGGAAATCTATTTTTGAACTGCTCTGAACTAATTCCTTTCTCCAGGACAAACTGTTTTTATCCATGATGCCAGCCAGGTCTTCTGTGAGGTAAACCAATAGCTTTCCAATCTATGGGTTTTCTCTGAGCAAAAAAAAATGCTTAAATTTGTACAAAACCAAAAGGAAGCTAATGTTTTCAATGTTTGCTGTATCCAATAGTATAATTTTCAGAATACAAACAAATCCCTGTTATCCTTCCTGGGGTGCACCAATCAGCTGCTCACTGAGACACACTGGTTTAAAAAAATAGTTTCAGAAGTACTGACAAGTTGATCGTCCAACTTTTTGAAACACAAAAAGCAAAACTCATACGCCATTAGTTTAAAATCCAAACTCTGAAAGTAATGTCACTAACATTTATAAATCACACATTTTATGTCAAAATATGACTTCTGGAGTAGCGGGCCTTGATTAGCAGTACATTCCTCCCATTAGAGTCATAACAGTGTCACCAATTAGTAAACTGTATTCTATCTTCAATCTTTTCAAATTGAACCAGCTGTTACCATGGTTAACCACACCCTCCTCCATCCTCCAACTGGATGCAACTGCACTCAACCTGTTCCTATTCTCCAGAAAACATGACCTCACATTCCATCTGTAGACATACAGCTCTACCTCCCAGCTAATTCTCTTGACTCCTATACTGTCTCTAAGAAGTCAGATTTTTTTGCCCAACATCTAGAGTTGGATGAGCAGAAATTTTTTACAACATTTTGGCAAAAAAGAACAAAGGCATTATCTTTGGGTCCACATTACAAACTCCATTCCCTGCCTAATAACTCCAAGTTGTTTGCTGGCAATTCTTTTAATGCTGAACCAGACCGTTTCAATCTTAATATCTTATTGAAGCCAACAACAGATCTAAGACAACGCCAAGATTCTCAACTTCAATCTCCATAACACCTTTTGACTCCACCGTGCCTCAATTCATCATTTGCTGAAATCTAATCCAAATCCCCTAAAATTGACTATTTCAAATACTCTTTTGGCCAATATCCACTTTCCACACACTTCATAAACTTTAACTTATACAGAACACTGCTACCTGAAACATACTCACATCAATCCTGTTCATCTAACACCCCCCTGGTAATTGAAATACATTGGTCTAGCAACACCTCAGTTTTAAAACTCCCATCTTTCAAACCCTCCAGAGCCTCTCCCCTCCCTATCTGTACAGTCTTTTCCAGCCACAGAACACTCCAACATAACTGTAATGATGTCCATTAAAATGATAAGGAAATGTCCATTTGAATCATTGATTCTGCTTGATGCCCACATTCAGAAATTCTCTCTCTCTCTCAACTACTCTTGAAGTGTTCAAAAATAAAGTAAGTTGTATTTTATTTACTTGAATAGCTTTTTTTTACTTTTGCTTTCTCCCATGTTCTCTCTAATAGTTTTTTTTCTTTATTCATTCATTGGATGAGAGGCATTGCTGGCTAGGCAGCATTTATTGCCCTTCACTAAATTCCCAGAGGGCAATTAAGAGTCAACCACATTGCTGTGGGTCTGGAGTCACATGTAGGCCAGACCAGAAAGGATGGCCGTTTCCTTCCCTCAAGGACATTAGTGAATCAGATGAGTTTTCCCAACAATTGACAATGGATTCACAGTCATCATTAGATTCTTAATTCCAGATATTTATTGAATTCAAATTCCACCATCTGCCATGGCGGGATTCAAACCCAGGTCCCCAGAACATTATCTGGGTCTCTGAGTTAACGATCCAGTGATAATACCACTCGGTCATTGCCACTTCACTAGTCCAATCTTTCTTTCAGTTTTCTATATCCACTTTGACTATAAATCACTCTCTTCTTTTTCCATTATAACTCTGATTCTTTGCCAATATTCTCTAGTTTCAGAAGTGAAGGCAATGAAATATTGGACCTGTCATCACTGACTTCACTATGATCAATTTATAGCAAAAATATTTGAGCAGTCAGGTGAGAGAAAATTCTAGTTAATAGGGCACGCTCAAGATATCCCACTAGAACAAATTCTGGGCTATTCAACTGGCTACCAGATTCTGCAATTAGCATCTGCAACATCTCATAGAATCCCTACAGTGTGGGAACAGGCCATTTGGCCCAACTAGTCCACACTGCTCCTCTGAAGAGAATCCCATCCAGATTTGTTCCCTGACCCCTGCATTTCCCCATGTCTAACCCACCTAACCTAAACATCCCTGGTCACCATGGGCAATTTATCATGGCCAATCCACCCTAACCTGCACATCTTTGGACTGTGGGAGGAAACCAGAGCACCCGGAGGAAACCCATGCAGACACAGGGAGAATGTGCAAACTCCACACAGACAGTCGCCTGAGGGTGGAACTGAACGTGGGTCCCTGGTGCTATGAGCCAGCAGTGCTAACCACTGAGCCACTGTGCTGTCCCAAATGGCTACAAATGATTTACCTGGCACATTCAAAAAACTACATGACAACTAGAATTGTTGGAGTCACAATTATATACTTTTATTCATTCGTGGGATGTTGGCATCGCTGACTAGGCCAACATTTGTTGCCCATCCCTAGTTGATCTTGAGAAGTGGTGGTGAGCTTCCTTCTTGAAGCGCTGCAGTCTACATGCTGCCGCAGACCCAGTATAGCAGCTATATCCTTTCGGACCTGATGAGCTCAATCAGTCGTGTTGCTGCCAAGCCACTCTTGATGGTGGACGTTGAAATGCCCCACCCAAAGTACCCAAGGGTGCCCTTGTCACCCTCAGTGCTTTCTCCAAGTGTTGTTCAATATGGAGGAGTACTGATTCATCAGCTGAGGGAGGATGGTACATAGTAATCAGCAGGAGGTTTCCTTGCCCATGTTTAACCTGAAGTCAAGAGATTTCATGGGGTCTGGAGTCAATGTTGAGGATTCCCAAGACAACTCCCTCCCCATGTGCTGCCATCTCTGCTGGGTCTATCCCGGTCTTGGGACAGGACATATCTAGGAATGGTGATGGTGGTGTTTGGGACAATGTAAGGTATGATTCCGTGAGTATGATTATATCAGACTGTCGCTTGACTCGTCTTTGAGACAGCATCCCAATTTTGGTGCTAGCTCCCGCATGTCAGTAAAGCGGTCTTTGAAGGATCGACATGGCTGTTTCTGTCATTGTCTATTCCAAAGCCAAGTGGTCTTTCTTGAGACTTTGTAGTGATTACTGTGGCTCAGTGGTCAGCACTGCTGCCTCACAGTGCCAGGGACCCAGGTTTGATTCCACTCTTGGTTGACCATCTGTGTAGAGTTTGCACATTCTCCCCGTGTCTGTGTGGGTCCCTTTGGGATGCTCTGGTTTCCTCCCCCAGTCCAAAGATGTGCTGGTTAGATGGATTGGCCATGCTAAATTGCCCCAGGTGTCTAGGGAGGTGTAGACTACGTGGATTAGCCTTGGGAAATGCCAAGTTATGCAGTGGGTCTGGGTGGGATACTCTTTGGAGAGTCAGTGTGGGCTCAATGGCCTGCTTCCACATTATTGGAATTCTATGACTCTGACATAATGGCTTGCTGTGCCACTTCTGAGGATAATTTGAAGTCAACCACATTGCTGTAGGTCTGGAATCACATGTAGGCCAGACCAGGTGAGGTTGGCAGATTTAATCCCCTAAAGGACATTAGTGAACGAGATGCATTATTCTGACAATCAACAATGGTTTCATGGTCTTCAGTAAATTCTTAATTCCAATTATTGGATTCAAATTTCACATCTACCATGACAGGATTCAAACCCAGGTCCGCAGAACAGTAGCTGAGTTTCCGGATGAGTAGCGCAGCAAGGATACCACTTGGCAATCGTCTGCCCCTCTATGACTAAGTATTACTTTAATTGTGCTGAAAGTAAACTATGCATTAATCATGAAAAGGATACATATTAATATTGGTTTCAGTTCATTCTTTGTACTATACAAAAACAACAGCCTTGCATATAGCCCTTCTAAACCCAAACTTACCACTTCCTTTTTCATTTTACTTATGATTTTATGAATTAGGATTTACGTATGTGCCCATTTTTATTTTTTAGTGTATTAACTTGGATAGTTAAACCTTCTGGTAAAAATAGCCGCATGAATAAAGGTTAGGCACCAGCAGATGGCAATGTAGCCCCATGATATAAGAAAGGCGTTGGGAATACTAAACATGGTACGTGGGATGATGAGAGAGGCAGATGTAGAGGATTCAGATGCAGAGTTCAAGAATGTGTGTTGCCTACCTGTGGCCAGATAAAGGAAATCTCAAAGCAACGGAAGAAGAACTGGTGAAGACAGGAGAGAAATCTGTTTGCTGTTGTCCATATCAGAAGCAATGACATAGTGGGTCAGGTTGTACTTTCAGGAATACTACCCTGGTCATGTGCTAATCTATTGAGCAAGTTGAAAGGAGCGAAGCGGGGAAGAATCATGTAGAAATTTCATTACTGCAGTCTAAAAGAAGTAGGAGGTTGAGCAGAAAAAATATCAGACCAAGGGATAGAATCAAAGACCCATGAAAAGTTATGGAGAACAGAATATTGCAGAAACAAGAACAGAAAATGATGGGAGCACTCGGTTGGTTAGCCAACATCTGTATGGGCTTCATCTGACGAAGGAGCAGCGTTCTGAACGCTTGTGATTTTAAATAAACCTGTTGAACTATAACTTGGTGTTGTGTGACTTCTGATAGCGTCTATATTGAGAGGGACAAAACAGAACTAACAGTTCAGGTCTCCGATCTTTTGTCAGTACTGGGACAAGTTATAAATGTAAAAGAAAGTGTTAAGCAATGAACAGGTGAGACAAGGACAAAGGAAGGTCTGTGATAGGATGGAAGACAAGGCAGATTTAAAGAAAAATGTGAGTCTTTCAGGGCCAAAGAAAATGGTGGGGATGGGGGCGGAAGGGCAAGAAACAAAGCAAATTTAAGCAATACTCTTGTTTTTTTTAAGATTCAATGTCTCTGCTGAATTCATAACTTCAAGATGTTGCCTGTCATTGAATCTGGAAGATGGCACACCGTGACTTAATATCCTTAAATTTCTTCGAAGGGACTGCTGTTCTCAACAGCATGCTGACAGTGTATAGCTCTTTCCTCTGCTTATATGTCATGTCCAGATGATATCTCTATAAAGAAAGGAAAGTTCTTGAGAGAGGTGCTCTGAATTGGCTTGTGAACAGACTCCACTGGTACTCTGTCTCTCCCAAACCGGGTTTGATTGAAATCCTCACACGCAAAGCCGATAACCAGGCACTTTTTCTCTATTTGTGTGTTGAATGGTTCAGTTGGCATTGTTACCCCGGATCCAAAAGTAACTGATTATCCTTGCTGCATAATGATTGCCACAAAGCCTGTCTCATTGCCATCACACAAGGTGACTTCTGTTGTTACTGTATGTTTTATTCTAGTGAAAGCTGCTTCCTGCCCTGTCTCCCAGTATCACACTGTGATGATAGATTAGGCAAGGACTTTGCTAAACAATTCATGAATCCAACAAATCTTTGCACTGTTTTCACATCTGTGGGTCACTGCACCTTTGTTATAACTGTCACCTTGTCTGGATCCAGGTAAAATCCTTTTGTTGTCAGCACATGACCTATGTAATTAACTTCAGGCATCTTTGATTGCATCTTTTTCTTATTCATGTCTAGGTTATCTCTAGCAGTCGCTCTAGATTCAGATTGTGGTCTGTGATGGCTTCTTCCATTGTAACCCCTCATCCACAGACTAGCAGATTATCCACAATGTTTTCCAACCCAGGAAGGTGACTGACCATCTGGTGCTCTCTGTGTGGATACACTTCTAGAGCAGTGGTAATGTCAAATGACATGTACAACTGTTTGTATCTCTGAAATGACATCCAGAATGCAGTTTTACAACTGCTGCATTCAACTATCTCCATTTGTCAGTAACCATCTTTCTCATTGAGAGTAATAAAGACCAATGCTCCACCAAGTTGTGGCAAGATGTCTTCAATGGTTGATATGGAGAGTGGGATCTCTTCAAAGGTTTATTGAAATCCTTTGCTGATGAGGCAGCAAGCCAATCTTGATTGGTCGAGATGTTACCATTGGTCGAGAAAACAATGGAAAACAGCTACAGGTTCTCCGTGTTTCCAGGTAATCAATAATGGCTCGAAGTTTAGGCATATTCCTTCTGTTTGCAGAGCGCTTGACCTCATGTCAATGACAGTCTGTCATTTCCAGACAATCGGTTGAGCTCATAAGATAGCTCATTTACATTTGATAGAAGTGACAGTCTGCAAACAAGGGGAATATGTTAAACAGGTATCACGGTAGTGAGCAGATTGCTTTTTGCTTTCAGTCCTGCACATTCTTAATTACTCTTGAAGTGAATGACATGCTGGGCTGTTACTGAGGGCACATCATTGTGGGTTTGGAGTCACATATAGGAATGCTAAATTTCATTTCCTGAAGAACATTGCCGAACGAGCTGGTTTTTGTGATTTCAAATATTTCATTTCCATCATTAATGAGACTGGCATTTCATTCTAGATATGCAAGTGAACTGAATTTAAATTCCCCTGGCTCTGGTGGTAAGATTTGAAATTATTGAAGGTATGTCTTAACCTCTTGATTACGGGTGAATTAAATTAGCATTATCTGACCATCCCCAAATTGTACAGTGATAGTAATAATGGGACTTCATTACAAAGATTACAACTGTCAATCTGCATAGGCATAAAAAAAATGGTTGTTTTAAGCGGAGAACTTAGATACTGATTCTCTCTAATGAAGGTCTGAGTCCAAGAAGGAGAGGAGCAAACAGAAAGTAATTGCTGTTTCTGGTGCAGACAAATGAGATGGACAGAAAAGTGAACATGGGGAATGTCAGATCATCCATGATTCTATTAAACGGTGGAGAAGGGGCTGAAGGGCCTACCCCTGTTCCTGTTTCTTATGGTCTCATGGTCTTATGGAAATGACAAGCTTCTTTGAGTGTTGTTGCGACCACACTCATCAGGAAAGTTGGGAGCATTCTATCACACATCTATCCTTTGCCTTGTAGATGGGGAACAGGCTATGGGAGTCAGGAGCTGAGTTACTCATACAGAACAGCCTATGACCTGTTCTTGTAGTCACAGTTTGATTGGTGCAGTTCAGACATAAGGCAGAAGGTGGAACCAATTGGGAATAATGTGGGTGATAAATGCTTAAAGGCCCTGATTTTGTCAGGGTTGCTCCTCTTACATGTGCAGGAATGCACATGGCAACAAATTCCATTTGTGAAATACTCCACGGAGATAAAATCAGAAAAAGTTTATTAAGTTTTACTCAAACTACAACAATGTAGTCTGACGGTGAGTTACAGTTTAATGCAGGCTATACTATCTGTATGCAGTCCCGATGGAAGAGTGTATGGTTCCTCCTGGCACTTTAGTCTTCAGTCTTATTTTCTCTATACCTCTCATCTCTTGGGTTCTGGTCTCTGATTCTTCTCAACCACCTTGGCTTGATTGGAAGAGCCTCTTTTATCCTGGCTCTTATCCAACTAACCCTTCCCCATGTCCAAACATGCTGTCCCCAAAAGGATCAGCTCCAGTGCATTCATTTCTCAAACAAGCATGTATAGTCTATTTTAACTGTGCTAGTTGGAACATGGTCACCAAAGGTTCGATTTGGTTTCATTGTCAAATTTTAGAACTGTGTGCTGTATTCGAATGCTCATATTGTATATTTGCCTTGTGTCAAGAAAGTTTACCTTTAAGAACTCTGTGTGCTCTATGTACATACACTGTTGTGACTCTGCCTGACAGTTAGTATTCTGTGGGCCTGCAAGCTGCTAACACAAAATCAGTTTGTTTGCTATAATGTTTACTTCATAACTTATGTGTTTTAAATAAACTAACCCAACGAGTTAATAAATTCCTGATGAGTGATTATAAAAAATGATATGGTAAATAGCGGTGGTGCTCCAAACAAATTATTATGTTGATGACCCAACTGTGCTTGAACAGCCAGCAAGCAAATTAATCGACAGATGAAACACATGCTTGATACACTTATATTGTGCTAAATTGTGTGCGACAATCTTCAAAGTTCTGGTTCATTACAGCATCAGAAGAACTACTTTCCTCTATAGAATGGGAAGTTTAATTCACTTAAGAAAGGCAAGTGTACAGGGTGTATGCTGGATGTCTGCTCCAAAACACCTCATGTGTGTACTGTTTTTAATAAGCTAGCTCACAGAGTTAATCAGCCCTTGATAAGCAATTGGTCATTTGAACAATTATCATTAACACAGAACATGTTATATTTCTGCCATCCTCCACTCTGAAAAGCAACCATTGATCATGACTTGGTATTTTCTGTCTTATGCATTTTCTATAAGCCATTCTGAATCTGCAAGTTGGATTTTGCAAAGGAAGGGCAAAAAATGGGGGCATAATTTTAAGGCGAAAGGCAGGAAATTTAGAAGTGATTGGGGGAAACGTATTCAGCCAGAGGGTGGTGGGGGCTGGAATGCACTGCCTCAGAGGGTAGTTGAAGTGGGAAACCTCACAGCCTTTAAAAAGCACTTGGATAGGCACTTGAAGTGATATAACATTCAAGACTATGGGCCAAGTGCTGGAAAGAGGGACCAGTGTACATTTAGTGTAGCTTTGATGGTACAGACTCTATGGGCTGAAGGGCTTCTTCTGTACTGCATGATTCTATGAAAGATATGGGTATTAGTAAAGTCATTGTTAATGAAGAAGAGAAAATTGGAACTGAGGGCTGGGGAAGATGGGAATATAAGGGCAATCAGTTTAAATTACGAAAAAAGGAGTTGACAGAATGATAAGGAACAGAAAACATGGCACCGTTAGTGAACAGAATATATATAGATACTATTTGGGAACACAATGAGGTCATGAAAAGGCAATTTTAAAAAATTGTGGTAAATGTGAATCAACAAGAGGGTAACAATCCAAAACAGCCATTATTGTAAGTGCTGGGGAAGATCTAGAATAAAATAAATAAGTTGGCACATGTGGTCTACCCAGAATTCAGACCTTGCTAAAGGTCACAGGTCAACCACCATGCAGTCTTTGTAATGAATACAATACAGAGAGACCAGACAATGGTAATTCAATCCCTTTGTACATTCATGGGGTACAACGAGAAAACATTTTAAAGGAACCATAGATTCAGACCAATAACATGAAATACATCAGATGAGAAAAGAATTATGCCCCCTTGAGATGAGGATACTCTGATGGCATTGACATTAACCTTGTTACCAAAGAATGAGAGTCAACTTTGGTGCATGTATGGGGTAGAGTCTGCCATTGCGATTGAAAACTCTGGCGTAAACTCAATGCAACAAACTCTGTGAGGAATACCCATATTGTCTGAAAAGTATATTGGTGTATGGATTGCATTTGCACCAGATATAGAGTGTCACACACTGAAAGGAAGCATATCAGCTTTCAATGTAACTGTCATTGTGGTTTCTTTCAGTCTGGGCCAGAGATGAACCAACTCACTGCCAGAGACAGCTGCAGTTATTTAATTAGGTAGTTAGTGAGAACTGGTTCTGAAACCAATGGGTCGCTGACATTCCCGACAGTTTCAATGCAGGAGATCTAACTAGCTCACGAAAGTTGACTCACTGAGTTAATGAGCAATTGATCATTGGACAATTATCATTAACATGAAACATATTATTTTCTGCCAACCACCACTCTGAAAAACAACCATTGGTCATGACTCAGTTTTTTGACTTTGAGTCCTGAAGAAGGGTAATACGCAAAACATTGACCGCTACTTTCCTCCAGATGCTGCCTGGCCTGCTGTGTTCTTCCAGCCTCCTGTTTGTCTACCTTTTTCTGTCTTACATCTTTTCTTTAAGCCAAGCTGAATCTGCCAATTGTATTCTTTAAAGGGCGTCTTCACAGTTAATAGTCAAAATGGTCCCTTAGTTGAATGGTCAATAAAACAGGCCGTAATTTTAAGGTGAAAGGCAGGAATGTTTACAGAGGATTGTGGAAAAACATTTTCAGCCAGAGGGTGGTGGGTGTCTGGAATGCACTGCCTTGGAGTGTAGTTGAGGCTGGTAACCTCACAACCTTTGAAAAGTACTTGGATGAGCACTAGAAGTATTATAATATTCAAGGCTATGGGCCTAATGCTGGAAGGTGGAATTAGTGTAGCCTTGAGTAACTTTGGTGGTAAAGACTTAATGGGTTGAAGGGCCTCTCAGTACTAAATTAGCACAAATCACAGCTGGAAATTGGGTGCAACAAGGCAGAGCATGAACAGAGTTCAGTAGAGTGAGGGTGAAGTGTTTTAGATCTTTGCGAAAAAAGGAGTAGTCTGAGAGAGGGAGGGAGTGATAGCAAGACCCCAGAGATAAAGCCTAGATTCACGGCTTACATGAGCAGGTAAGTGGTCGATTATTGAGTTTTAAGTTTATCTTTCTCTCTAATTAGAGGCAATACTGTATACTAGTACCAGCGAGACAGAAAGACGATATTAATTTTAAAGTTTACTGAATTAAAGTGCTTAGTATAATCACAGATAATCTTTTATGTGAAATTTCTAAACCTAACAAGTTTAAATAAATTGCAGTAAAGATGGTAGGTCAGGTGATGTGAGCCAACTGCAGTACGTGGGGTTTGCTTGCCACCAGTGTGATCTACAACAACCATGTCTAGAGTGAGTGACAGGGACTGCAGCTTGAGGAACCGTGGCACAAAGGTGATAAACTGGAGTCAGAAATGCTGTGATGGATCAGAGTAAAGTTCTCTGGGCATTTTCTTTTAAACTGGCTCCTTCTGATTCTGTCTGTTGACAGGGGTGTGATTGTAGAAAGGGCAGCTATAGGGATACATGTGGTAGCAGTAGAGGAGCCTTAGCCTTTGTCATTTGCCCAACAGGTTTAATGTTCTTGGAGTTTTTACAAGACAAGCGCATGGACAAGAGCAAAGACTCGTAGAGGTTGAGCAAACTAACCATGGCACAGCGATGCAGGGGGCCATGCACATGGCAGAATATGAAGAAAACTATTTCGTAGCAGAGGACAATATAGTAGGAGGTTGGAGACACTGATCTCTGTAGCCTAGAGCATGAATACAGAAGTCTACATTACCTGCCCAATGCCAGGGTTAAGGACATCCTGTTTGGCTGGAGAGGAGCTTCAAGTACGACGGGAATAAATTCCCATTGTCATGGGCACCAAGAGCAGAGGTAGAACTAAGAAAGAGGTTTCACTGAAAACATATGAAGAATTAGGGTCTAAATTGAAAAGCAATCCCACAAGACTAATAATCTCTAAACAACTACATGGGCCACACGCAAATCGGCATGGCGTAAATAAGATCAGAGAGTTGGATGGGTGCCTCATAGATTGGTACGGGAGAAATTGATATGAATTCATGGGGACTGGTGCCAGTGTAAGGGAAAGGGGAAACTGTACCTTTGGGACAGACTTCACCTGAACCAGTGTCCAGGTAAAATGTATAACTAGGACTGCAGGAAGGGCTTTCCCTTAGAAATTCATGGGAGATGGGCATCACCAGCTGGGCCAGTATTTATCCCCATCCTTAGGTGCCCTTAAGGAGGTAGTGGTGAGCTGCCTTCTTGATCAGCTGCAGTCCATTTTCTTTAGGTAGACCCACAATGCCTTTAGGAAGGGAATGCCATATTTCCATGTCAGGATGATGTGTGGCTTGGAGGGGAACTTGCAGGGGGTGGTGTTCCCATTTATCTGCTGCCCTTGCCTTTCTAGATGGAAGTGGTCATCGGTTTGGACGTTGCTGTCTAAGAAGCCTTGGTAAATTTTTGCAGTGCGTTTTATACATGATACACACTGCTGCCCCTGAGCATCAGTGGTGAAGGGACTGCACGTTTGTGAATGTGTATCCTGGATTACATCAAGCTTCTTGAACATTATGGCAGCTGCACTCATCCAGGCAAGTGGAGAATAAATAACGGAGATGAAATGGTTCACCTGAGGGGAGACTTGGCAAGTTATAGTGTAAAGACAAAACATAGTGCAGGATAACAAGAACAAAAGTACAATAGGAATGAACAGACCTACAAACAGCAAATAATTCCATGGTGAGTGTGATGTGTGATAAGTATAAAACAGAGACTTTATGTTTTGCACTCTATAAATCGCCTACAAAAACAAACGTCTTGTCAATATTGGTTTAGTCATTTGTTGGAATAAAAGTTTTGGGATGTGAATTCTTTCAGCTATCAATTGGAAGTTCCAATCTCTTTAAAAGTTGCATCACTACAGACATTGTGGTAACTCCATTTTTCACTAAGTGTGGAAAAACTTCCATGGGTCAGGTTATTATATGTGGGATCGGTGTTGGTAGAAGTGATAGCATTAGCAGTCCTGACTATTGTCTTTTTTGTACGACAGAGTCAGCAACAGATATTTAGGGCAAAAACAAGCAAAGTCATTGAGAGCAAGTCAGGATTATGGATATATATATGAATATATATATATGAGAGAGAGAGAGAGAGAGAGAGATATAAAGCACTGTTAAAATGTAGCTGACCAATAAAAAGACAAAGAAAAAATATTGCTACATCACAATTGTTACAGTTGTCTAGCAACAATCAGTCAGACAGAGAGCAAGAAATTCAGTGTAACTGACGAACCTGGGAACTCTGTTTGCTCAGAGTCAGCTACAGAGAACATATTTTATGCCAACGAACTAGCCAAAGCAAACAAGGACACGGAGTCTTACCTGATTTGCTGGCAACGTTAAAGGATATTTTGTACATAAGTTGCAAAAAATATTGGATAAACATGTACTGAACCTACTTAGGGTTAAGCAAAGGATTATCATATAGAGCAATGCCTTTCCAGTTAATAACATGTACATATTTGTCATTTTCCTTTATTTAATTGAGATTCATATGTGTATGACCTGTTTGGAACACTTCGCATGTAAATTATCTTTTTATGCTGAAGTTAAAGGATAAACTGATTGAATTTGTTACTGCTCTAGTGAATGATAAGAGGACTGTTTGTAATAACATGCAGTACTTCTATTAAATCTGTAGCAGCAAACAGCCATTTGGGAGCACCAAAGCTGAAAGCTGAAAGGCAAACCCTTTAAATAGCATTGCTGTAGGGGCCATTGTGTAATTGACAGATGATCAACTGTCTATGCTTCTTAGGACATTAACAGGAATGATGAGCTCAAAAATGGAAACTTGAATGTCAAATCAGCGTTAGGCACTAACTAATTCCATGATCTGTTCATGATTCACGTACTGTTTCTTTTACTGATTTAGCTCCACAGCCCAATCTCATAGCCAAAAAGCTTTGAATCCATTGAATAATCACAACACAGATGGAGGTCAATCTGCCAGTTGTATCTGGAGGAACAATTCACCATTACTATTCCCCTGCTTTCTCCCTGTCCATTCTTCCTTTTCAGTTAATAACCCAATTCCCTCTTGAATGCCTCAGATGATAATAAAATAATACGGGGTAGACAGGAGTGGGCTTTTCCTTTGGTGCAGGGATCAATGATCAGGGGGTATAGATTGAAGGTAAGGGGCAGGAGGTGTGAAGAAAAGACTTTATGACCCATTGGGAATCTGGAACTCACTGCCCATATGGGCAGTAGAAGCAGAAACTCTTGTAATATTTAAGATGTACTTAGATGTGCACTTGCGATGCTGAGTCGTACAAGGCTATGGGAGAGTGCTGCAAAATGGGATTAGAAAGATGTTGTGAAACTCGAAATGGTTCAGAAAAGATTTACAAGGATGTTGCCAGGGTTGGAGGGTTTGAGCTATAGGGATAGGCTGAATGGGTGGGGCTATTTTCCTTGGATTGTCGGAGGCTGAGGGGGTGACCTTATAGAGGTTTATAAAATCATGAGGGGCATGAATAGGGTGAATAGGAAAGATCTTTTCCCCAGGGTAGGTGAGACCAAAACTAGAGGGCATACGTTTAAGGTGAGAGAGGAAATATTTAAAAGGGACCTAAGAGGCAACTTTTTCATGCAGAGAGTGGTGCGTAAATGGAATGAGCTGCCAGAGGCAGTGGTGGTGGCTGGTACAATGACAACATTTAAAAGCCATCTGGATGGGTATATGGATAGGAAGGGTTGAGAGGGGTCAGGGGCCAAATACTGGCAAATGGGACTAGATTAATTTAGGATATCTGGTCGGCATAAACAAGTTGGACTGAAGGGTCTGTTCCCATGCTGTAAATCTTTGTGACTCTAATAGTTTGGTGTTTGTCCTCAGCCTTCATGGACTTGATGGACTGAAGGGCCTTTTTTTGTGCTGTAGATCTGTAGGATCCTGTCCTCCATCACACTCTAAGGTTTTGCATTCCAGATCCTACCCACCCACTGTGCAAAATAAATGCTGTCTCTATGACTCCAAGAGTCATGCTACTGTAGCTGTGCAGTTGTTGCTTGTCTTCCAATAAGCACACAGTCTCGCCATGCGAACGACTTACAACAATGCACAAAGTTAACACTGCTCACCTGACTGTTTTCTTTGCACATAGAGTGTGAAACAGAGACATCGGTTCTCTTCCTCCCTCTCCATTCTTACAAGCAGCTGTCACAATAGAGAAGGACAGGCAAACTAATGGCCACACAACGAGGACTAAGTGACTGAGTGAAGAAATAAAATTTTGAGATTACCTGTGAAATGAACATAACAACAATGTCTAGATTGCACCCTGAATTTGAACACAAACTCTTTTATCTTCATTTAAAATTCTGTTGACTCTGGCATCCTGTAGGGTCACCCACCTGTAAAGCAATCCTAGAATGTAACCGTCATATTATCTTGCACAGTGTTGGGAGATTCCCCTGTAGTTACAGGGTTACAAGGATTGTTCCAGGTTATACATGGAGCATCAAGATTTCAGATCTTTTACTGCCAGTTACAAAGATACCATCAGTGAATTACTTTGTTGCTGCTGCTTACGAGGGGAGTGTTTTCGATTTTTTTTGAGTTACCATTGATGATGAGATATTGGTCCAATTTTCATGAACTCCTGTTGCATTCTGTCTCTGGCTTCCCCCTACAAATTCTTCCTTTCCTGCTTCCTGGTTCTCAGTTTATGTTCTTGCTTCTTAATTCTAGGCTAGTTTTCATGACACAATCTCTAAACGCCATCACCCACACTAGATTATTAGATAAAGGATGATGGCCCTCAGCTCATCATGAGGGGGAGGCAATGGTGTAGTCGTATTATCATTGGACTGTTAATTCCAAAGAGCCAGATAATGTTCTGGGGACCCGGGTTCAAATCCCGCCACGCCAGATGGTGGAATTTGAATTCAATAAAATATCTGGAATTACGCATCTAATGATGACCATGAATCCACTATCAATTGTTGGGGAAAACCCATCTGGTTCACTAATGTCCTTTAGGGAAGGAAACTGCCATCCTTACCTGGTCTGGCCTACAAGTGACTCCAGACCCTCAGCAATGTGGGCAGTTGGGGATGGGCAATAAATGCTGCCTAGCCAGCGACACCCTCATCCTATGAATGAATAAAAGGAAAAAAAGACTATGGGTCTATGGTGACTCTATTGCCAATCTCTTCTTGTTGGCATGCTTACCTGACAACTCTTGTTATTTATTGAAATATAATCATACATTTTATAAATGCATTAATTCATTTTATTAATCCTCATTATTTTTCACAATTAAAGCTTTGTTGAATTTAAAATTAATATTAAACTTTTCTGAGTTTAAGTTTTATTTCTCCATTTTCAAAAAGAGACAGTTCCTTAATTTTGAATTTTTTTTCACAGCTAGAATTGTAGTGATTGTAATGAGGTCAGCCAGGTAGACCTCAGACTATATGAGTTCCCTGATTGGGGCTGTTAATAAGGGACCCCTGGCTGACAGATATAAACAATTAAACATTCCACGCCCTGTTTTCACCTGGTCACATACACTGCAATTCCACTAATAGGGAGCTTCACACTCAGAGATATGGAATGAGGCACTGGTGGATGAATATTCGTGCTTCTCTTTCAAGAGGTGGATTGTAAGTATGAGGGTTTGGCTCTCTCAGTGTAATTTATTGAACTGAAAGGCAGTTTGGATGACTGAGGATACATTGGAGAGGGCACAAGGGTTGAACTCACAGCCTAGCCAAGGATCAACACCTCCTAATTTTTCTTTACAATAAACACCGCATGCTACATGGACCCCAAGAAAGGGAGTTTGTGGAATACCTCCGAGATGGATTCTTAGAACAGCTTGTACTGGAGCCTACCAGGGAGAAGGCAATTCTGGATCTGGTGTTGTGCAACGAACCGGATTTGATCAGGGACCTCGAAGTAAAGGAGCCATTAGGAGGTAGTGACCATAATATGATAAGTTTTAATCTGCAATTTGAGAGGGAGAAGGGAGAATCGGAAGTGTCAGTATGGCAGTTGAACAAAGGGAACTATGGAGCTGTGAAGGAGGAGCTGGCCAAAGTTCAATGGTGCAATACCCTAGCAGGGATGGCAGTGGAAAAACAATGGCAGGTATTTCTGGATATCATGCAGAAGGTGCAGGATCAGTTCATTCTAAAGAGGAAGAAAGATCCTAAGGGGAGGCAGGGGTGGCCGTGGCTGTCGAGGGAAGTTAAGGACTGTATAAAGATAAAAGAGAAGAAGTATAACATAGCAAAGATGAGCGGGAAGCCGGAGGACTGGGAAACTTTCAAAGAGCAACAGAAGATAACTAAAAAGGCAATACGCGGAGAAAAAATGAGGTACAAAGGCAAACTAGCCAAAAATATAAAGGAGGATGGTAAAAGCTTTTTTCGGTACGTGAAAAGAAATAAAATGGTTAAGACTAAAATTGGGCCCTTGAAGACAGAAACGGGTGAATTTATTATGGAGAACAAGGAAATGGCAGAAGAGTTGAATAGGTACTTTGGATCTGTCTTCACTAAGGAAGACACAAACAATCTCCCAGATGTAATAGTGGCTGAAGGACCGAGGGTAATGGATGAACTGAAGGGAATTTATATTAGGCAGGAAATGGTGTTGAACAGACTGTTAGGTCTGAAGGCTGATAAGTCCCCGGGACCTGATGGTCTGCATCCCAGGGTACTTAAGGAGGTGGCTCTAGAAATCGTGGACGCATTGGTAATCATTTTCCAATGTTCTATAGATTAAGGATCAGTTCCTGTGGATTGGAGGGTGGCTAATGTTGTCCCACTTTTCAAGAAAGGAGGGAGAGAGAAAACAGGGAACTATAGACCGGTTAGCCTGAAGTCAGTGGTGGGAAAGATGCTGGAGTCAATTATAAAAGATAAAATTACGACTCATTTGGATAACAGTAACAGGATAGGTCAGAGTCAGCATGGATTTACGAAGGGGAAATCGTGCTTGACTAATCTAATCTTCTGGAATTTTTTGAGAATGTAACTATGAAGATGGACAAGGGAGAGCCAGTGGATGTAGTGTACCTGGACTTTCAGAAAGCCTATGATAAAGTCCCACATAGGAAATTAGTGAGCAAAATTAGGGCACATGGTATTGGGGGCAAAATACTGACTTGGATTGAAAATTGGCTGGCTAACAGGAAGCAAAGAGTAGTGATAAACGGGTCCCTTTCGGAATGGCAGGCGGTGACAAGTGGGGTACTGCAAGGTTCGGTGCTGGGACTGCAGCTGTTTACAGTATACATTAATGATATAGATGAAGGCATTAAAAGTAATATTAGCAAATTTGCTGATGACACAAAGCTGGGTGGCAGTGTGAAATGTGAGGAGGATGTTATGAGAATACTTCATGACTTGGACAGGCTAGGTGAGTGGACGGATGCATGGCAGATGCAGTTTAATGTGGACAAATGTGAGGTTATCCACTTTGGTGGCAAGAACAGGAAGGCAGATTACTATCTAAATGGAGTCAAGTTAGGTAAAGGGGAAGTACAACGAGATCTATGTGTCCTTGTACCTCAGTCAATGAAAGCAAGCTTGCAGGTACAGCAGGCAGTGAAGAAAGCTAATGGCATGCTGGCCTTCATAACAAGAGGAATTGAGTATAGGAGCAAAGAGGTCCTTCTGCAGCTGTACAGGGCCCTGGTGAGACCGCACCTGGAGTATTGTGTGCAGTTTTGGTCTCCAAATTTGAGGAAGGACATTCTTGCTATTGAGGGAGTGCAGCGTAGGTTCATGAGGTTAATTCCCAGAATGGCGGGACTATCATATGTTGAAAGATTGGAGCGACTGGGCTTGTATACACTTGAGTTTAGAAGGATGAGAGGGGATCTGATTGAGACGTATAAGATTATTAAGGGATTGGACACTCTGGAGGCAGGGAGCAGGTTTCTGCTGATGGGTGAGTCCAGAACTAGAGGACACAGTTTAAAAATAAGGGGTAGGCCATTTGGAACAGAGTTGAGGAAAAACTTCTTCACCCAGAGAGTGGTGGATATATGGAATGCTCTTCCCTCAGAAGGCAGTGGAGGCCAAGTCTCTGGATACTTTCAAGAAAGAGATGGATAGAGCTCTTATAGGTAATGGAATCAAGGGTTATGGGGATAAGGCAGGAACAGGATACTGATTGTGGATGATCAGCCATGATCATAATGAACAGTGGTGCTGGCTCAAAGGGCCAAATGGCCTACTCCTGCACCTATTGTCTATTGTCTATTGTCATTAAGTCTGACTGCTAGACATATGGAATCACCTTAAAACCATCACAAGGACTGTCCAAGGCAACTTTAAATCTATAACACAGAGCAATCAATCATTGGCAAATCCTAACACCCCTGCCTTAACTCTTGGTTCCTCATTTGCAGTCTTGCAAAGATTGCAGACGGAAACTTTGCCCAAGTCTCAAACTAAAACTGAAAGGATAAGCTGAAAGCTAGGATTTGAGAAGGAGACCCCAAGCCCTAGTTGGAGATGATTTCTCTAAGATAACTTCTGTTTGGCATTCATCTTTTTGTTGTTAAATATTCAGAATAACTGCAAAAAGAAATTCTTTCCTTCAAAAATGAGTTTTTTTTATTCATTCACAGGATGAGGGCATTGCTAGTTAGGCAGCATTTATTGCACATCCCTAATTGTCCAGAGGGCAGTTAAGAGTCAACCACACTGCTGTGGGTCTGGAGTCACTTGTAAGCCAGGCCAGGTAAGAATGGCAGTTTCCTTCCTTGAAAAATGTTGATGAGTCAGGTGGGTTTTTCCCCCCAACAATCAGCAATGGATTCACAGTCATCATTAGATTCTCAATTCCAGGCATTTATTGAATTCAAATTCTACCATCTGCTACGGCAGGATTCGAACCCTGGTCCCCACGACATTATCTGGGTCTCTGGATTAACAGTCCAGTGATAATACCACTTGGCCATTACCTCCCCCAGGGAGTATAACAAATTCACTTTGGATGGAGTGGTTGGATTTCAAATGTTACAGGTAAATATTACAATAACATCAGCAGGTACTGAATATCTTCTTTAAAATTATCATATAGCTAGAAGATTTCAATTTGTAATCTCTCATTTGTATCAATGCTGCACACCCTGTTGGAGTTATGGTCACTTTGACTTGTTGGTGAGGTTGCTGCTGATTTTGTGGGTCAGGTAGCACAGTTGGTTGGATGGCTGGTTTGCAATATAGTGAAATACCACCAGTATTCATTCAATTCCCACACTGGCTGAATTTACCATAAAGGACTCTCCTTTTCACCTCTCCCCTTGCCTGAGGCATGGTGACCCTCAGGTTAAACCACTACTCCATTTTCACCCCCTTGGTCCAGGAACTCCCTACCTACGTCCGTGACACCACCCACGCCCTCCACCTCCTCCAGAACTTCCAATTCCCAGGTCCCCAACACCTCATTTTTACTATGGACGTCCAGTCCCTATATACCTGTATTCCCCATGC
>JAHRHZ010000022.1:43324595-43393412 GCA_024137785.1 Ginglymostoma cirratum
GTCCAGGTAGAGGGGTGACTTATTCAAGTAGTGGGATTTTCATCAGTAAATCTTGGGAGCTGTCTCTACATCCTAGTTTGATACAATTCATTCCCACCGTCTGTTTTAGAGCCAAAGAGTCATGCAGCATAGTAACAGACTATTCAGAGTAACTTGTCCATGCCAATCAAGTATCCTAAACTGATCCCATTTCCCTGTGTTTGGCCTACATCCCCCTAGACCTTTCCTGTCCATGTACCTATCCAAATGTTTTTTTAAATGCAGTCATTGTATCGACCTCTATCACTTCCTCTGGCAGCTTATTCCATACACGCACCACCCTCTGTGTGAAAAAGTTGCCCCATAGGTCCCTTTTAAATATTTTTCCTTTCCCCTTAGACCTATGCCCTCTAGTTTTGGTTCCCCCTACCCTTGGAAAAACACCTTAGCTATTCACCTTATCCAGTCCCCCTCATGATTTTACAAACTTCACCCTGCAGCCTCCGATGCTCCAGGGAAAAGAGTCTCAGACTATGCAGTCTCTCCTTATAACTCAAACCCTCTAGTCCCAGTAACATTTTTGTAAATGTTTTCTGGACACTTTCTAGTTTAACAACATTCTTCCTTTCGAAGGGTGACAAGAATTGTACGCAGTATTCCAAAAGTGGCCTCACCAATGTCCTGTATAGCTGCAACATGGCCACCTATACTCATGGTCTGACTGATGAAGGGAAGCGCGCTAATAATAAATACAACGAATTCATTTTAAAATGAAATAGTGGCTTTGTTTCAGTGAAGCCCATGCCATTAAGAAAAAAAAACTTTTGTTCCAAGCAGACAATTTGGGCGGCACGGTGGCTGTGGTTAGCACTGCAGCCTCACAGCGCCAGGGACCCAGATTCAATTCCACCCTCAGGTGACTGTCTGTGTGGAGTTTGCACATTCTCCCAGTATCTGCATGGGTTTCCTCCGGGTGCTCCAGTTTCCTCCCAAAGATGTGCAGGTTAGGTGGATTGGCCATGCTAAATTGCCTGTAGTGTTCAGGGATTTGTAGATTAGGTGAGTTGTAGGGGCATGAGTTTGGCTCTGAAGGTCAATGCAGACTTGTTGGGCTGAAGGGTCTGTTTCCACACTGTGGGGATTCTATTCTACAAAACTTGGCTTTGTTTTAAGGCAAGAGCAGGCGAAGATAACCTTCAGACTTTTGAGGCGTCAAAACTGGTGACCCCGGGGGAGAAACAGGAGTTATTGTTTGATTGAACTTTAATGCAACAACACAAAACGACAATAAATCATTTGTCTGGATGGCTTACAGCAGTTTAGTGCATTTTATGACCAAATACTGAAAAAAGACTCATATTCCCTGAACAATTCCATTTAAAGCTCCTTAATAGATTCGCTTACACACATTGAGGATGCTGGCTGCAGTGACGTTGAGTGCGACCAGTGACAACCGGTTCCCTATCATACAGTTAAGTGCAGCTTCAGTTTGCGCTGAAAGCTCTTGGTGGAATGATTTTTTAAAAAAAAAATTTTTTTCTCTGCTGCAGGCATTCCTAAAGCCGATTTTACCCGCAGGCTTTGATGAAGGGGTGTATGACAGATTTAGGGAGCACAAAGTTAAAAAGCCCAGGCGCAGTGAAAGTCACGTGAATAAAGTGTCTTCCCGCCCTTCATAACCGCCAGTTTTCAGGCGGTGCCTACGTCGGAGGTGGAGGATGGCCGCGGCTCTGCTTGTATTTACCTGTGTTAGTTTTGTTTCAGCACAGGAGGCAAGGCTGAACGATGTGATTTCAGGACTGGAAAAAGCAACTCTTTTCTTCGAAGAAGAGTATGACCGTTTCACGTTGGACGGAGTGGCAGGATTCCGGATGTTACAAGGTAAACGGCAGATTAACGGCGGCAGGTTCTGGTCCTGGGGCGGCGTTGAAAGTCAGTCAGTCAGTCAGAATATAGTCTGGGTGTGTGAGAGTTCCCGCTCCGCTGCGATTATCCGGTGAGTAAGTGACAGAAGGGTCACTCTACAGGCCCACACGGTGACATTCGTGCTGTTTGTGTGGGGTCGGCCAAAGGCGAGATGAGAACATGAAGAGGCTGGAGTTCTGACGCGACGGACAAACTTGTGGGAAGTTCGCGTCAAATAAAACAGACGAGGTGATTTTTGAACAGTGAAAACGGGCTGTAGCATTCGGCATAGAGACAACAAGGTGTGGAGCTGGACGAACACAGCAAGCCAGCATCATTGGGGACCGCTCTGCAGAACACCTGCGCTCAGTTCGCAACAAGCAACTGCACCTCCCCAGTCGCGAACCATTTCAACTCCCCCTCCCATTCCTCAGACGACACGTCTATCCTGGGCCTCCTGCAATGCCACCCGAAGGCTGCAGGGACAGCAACTCACATTCAGATTGGGAACCCTGATACCATT
The DNA here is from genome assembly GCA_024137785.1 of Ginglymostoma cirratum. Classification (NCBI taxonomy): domain Eukaryota; kingdom Metazoa; phylum Chordata; class Chondrichthyes; order Orectolobiformes; family Ginglymostomatidae; genus Ginglymostoma; species Ginglymostoma cirratum. The sequence continues at coordinate 43,327,003 of JAHRHZ010000022.1, forward strand.
GGGCTGCAATGTGGATTTCACAAGCTTCAAAATCTCCCCAAAACCAGCCCAGCTCGTCCCCGCCTCCCTAACCTGTCCTTCCTCTCGCCTATCCCATCTCCTATCTACTAACCTTATCCCACCCCCTTGACCTGTCTGTCCTCCCTGGACTGACCTATCTCTTTCTCTCCTCCCCCCCCCCCGGCTCCATCCCCGCCTCTTCGACTTGTCTGTCTGCCTCCTCTACACGTATCCATCTTCTATCTGCCTCCCCCTCTCTCCCTATTTATTTCAGAACCCTCTTCCCCTCCCCCATTTCTGATGAAGGGTCTAGGCTTGAAACATCAAGCTTTCCTGCTCCTATGATGCTGCTTGGCCTGCTGTGTTCATCCAGCCCCACACCTTGTTATCTTGGATTCTCCAGCATCTGCAATACCTATTATCTCTGTAGCATTCAGCAATCGTGTGCTGTGTTGTAAATCACATACAGCGATGGAACTGAAGACAAATTATGGTTTTTGCTGTGGGATCTTTGTGTTCACAAATAGGACACGGTGCATTTTCAACATCCATTTGTAATTGACCAAGATATAATGCTGACTTTTCAATAAAATATGAATAAAAAGAAACTTGTAACCATTTGTAGCCTGTAGACTAAGTGGATTTAAAAAAATATAAATGTAGATTCATTTAAGACATGAAATATTGAACAAAATAATCAATTATAACAGGACTATTTAATATTTACTCCTCCTATTCTTTGAGCCGAGTCTTTGTTTTAGTCACAACATCATATTCCCGAAGTTAAACAACTCACCAATCTTATTTACCACACTGTGTATTCACTCACACACACGCACATTAGGCCTGAGGGAGACTTTATAATGTTCTCCTGTACTGGGATCCTGCACTTCAATTTGCTCTGTCCTAGTCTGGTGCTGTCTGTTTCTCCCAGGATTTCATGCATTTTTTTTTTTTTTTTTTGGCCTTCCTGATATTCTCTCCCAGGTCCCATGCTCATAGAATCCCAAAAGTGGTGAAAGTACCTTCTTTTCCATGACTTAAGTACTTTAACAGCCTCGGGAGTCAATAGCACATTGAACAATTCAAGCCATGAATAGGGGGAGGCGATGGCCTAGTGGTATTATCAATAGACTAGTTAATCCAGATAATGTTCTGGGGACCCTGGTTCAAATCCCACAGTGGCAGAATTTGAATTCAATGAATATCTGGAGTTAAGAATCTAATGATGCCCATAAATCCTTTTGATTGTTGAAGAAAACCCACCTGGTTCACTAACGCCCTTTAAGGAAGGAAACTGCCATCATTCCCTGGTCTGGCCTATATGTGACTCCTGACCCACAGCAATGTGGTTGACTCCTAACTGCTCTCTGGGCAATTAGGGATGGGCAATAAATGCTGCCTAGTCAGCAACACCCTCATCCCACAAATGAATAAAGGAAAATAAAAACACTGCTCTCCAATTTGATTATAACCCCTTCCACACACTCACGCCTCCTCCATTAGTAGTAGCAGTTTGTTCAGTGTAGCTAGTCTATTTTCTGCTATTAACAGCTACCACTAACAAATATTCTTCATCTATATCTCCTCTTAACTATCATCAGCCACTCATATCCCTTTTGCTCCAAGATATCTTTCCCATCTGCTCCTCCTCCCCTCATTTTAGGACAACATAGAGCCATCATATTTCCAGCCAGCTTCACTTCTGACATAGACTTGTTATTGGACTCAGAACGTTAATAAATTTTTAATAAATTGGAACAATAGAAGCAGCATGGCTGGGTGTGGCCAGCTCTCGGACTAGGATTTCTAGTTTTTTTTTATACTATTAGGTTTAGATTTAAGCAGTTGCTGTTGGAGTGTCAGCAAGGTAGAAACTGCTGGAGTTTTGAAGAAGTAGAAGCTATCTTTACTCTTACAGCTAGAAACTGGGGTTTCTCTCTGCTACTGGGTTACCTGTGAGACACACCTATTTTCTGAATTTGCTGTTTTGCCAAGGGGTGTGTTTACGGGATGTTGTTATATTGGAACAGTTAGTTAGTACCAGTTACTGTATCTATTATTGTTAAGTTTTCCAATAGAGTGAAGTTATTCTAAATTGCCCTTCCTTTTGTTGAATTTTAACTATAGTGTTCGAATAAATTGTGTTTTACTTAAGGTTGAATAGTTTTGACCAGTTAAGTTGCATCAGAAACATAGCACTTTGCATCTGTCCTCAAAAATAAGGAAAGCTTCAGGGTCTAGGCTACCTTCTTAAAATCTTTTGAGGGGGTCTGGTCTGGTCCATAACAGTCCAGTTCTGTTTTACTCCCACAGCTCACCTTGAAGACACATTAAAGGGATGGTCACTGTCAGGACCTGAAGCTGCCTCACAGTTCAAGAAGGTGAATGATCTCGTAAGAAGACTCGACTTCACAGCAGCAAAAGCTATCGAAGCAGTTAAAGTGACTGACCCTGTGTATTTTAATGGTAATTACCTTACATGCTCCAATTTGATAGTCATTTCCAAATGTAATTATTGTAAAAGGAAATCAAGAGCAAAATGAAAGGACTGTCACGCCTCAAGGATGTTGCAACTAATGTAAGGACAGGTTTTATGTGACTCTTATCACAGTATCAGTGAGATACTAATGTAGTCTAATGTCTCCAGTTTTAACACTCAACAGCTTATGCAGTATCAGTGGAGAGTATAGGAGGTGATGGGATGAGGTTTCCTGGGCCAAGGAGCCATTGTGTATGGAAATCTGAGTGGCACCTATATGGCTTTGTCATGCTTTGACTCAGTGTTCTCTGACCTGACCACTCTTCATCCGATTTCTGTGTGTCACTGATTCCATTCAGTCACTGATTTGTTCCTGGCAGAATTACATCTGTTGTCTATGCAAAGATTTCATGAAAATTGCCTCACCTTGTTCTGCCTTTTTTATTTTTGTAGATAATTCATTCATGAGATAAGGACGTTGCTCACATTTATTGCCCATCCCTAATTACCCCTTGAGGAGGTGGTGAGCTGCCTTCTTGAGCCACTGCAATCCTAGGATGTAGACATGCAGTGTTATTAGGAAAGAATTTCTGAGATTTTGACTCAGTGACACAGAATATGGTTCCAGGGGCTCAAAATAATGTATTCTTCTTCAGGGCGCTTCTCTTGAGATTTCTTACTTGTTGGAATATATCTATTCTGTGTTCTAGAGATATTTTCCTAACTAGCCTGTTCAGGGATGTTATTACACACCTCTGGAGCAGGTGGGACTTGAACCCAGGCCTCCTTGTTCAGAGGTAGGGAGACTACCATTGCTCCACAAAAGCCCAAATAATGTATTTTTCTTCTGAGTACTCCTCCTGAGACTTCCTTACTTGTTTCGAATCTACACAAGATATATTTTCTTAATCAGCCTGTTTAGAGATATTCTGTAGCAGGTTGGATGTGCACCAAGGCCTTCTCTCTCAGAGCTAGGGACACCACCACTGCATAACAAGAGCCCTTGTTCTAACTTCCATTTCTTATCAAGTCATTTAGTTCAACTGTATTAAATGGTGGAGCTGTCCCAAAAGCTCAAATGTTTGACTTTTGCTCTTTTTCCTGGTGTTATAGTAACAGGGATCTGCTTTAACCTCAAGTTCTGCTTTTTCTTTCAATAGGATTTCAAACAGTACTACAAGTTGATTTTTGGAGTGTTAATCCTCAGTGGATAAAAACAGACATCAAACTGATTTATCCTGAAGTGAGGGATACAGAGTGTTTTGGAGAGAATATCAGTGACCGATGTATGACCCAACTCCTGGGTACTGGGTATGTCTTGTCTTTGAATTCTACAAATGTTCGACGTCTAGAATGGAAAATGAACCTAAAATACTACAATACTTGCATACAATTAAAATTCTTGCACATCTACAAAAAGTAAATATTTTTAACGAGTCTCTTTTAATTTTCTAGAGTCTACAGTATGCAGAATTCTGTTCCATGGTGAATTTGGGCATTAGTGTTCGGGTTTATAATTTGTTCTCATTCATTTGCGGGATATGAATATTACTTCCAAGGCCAGAATTTGTTGCCTGTCCCTTTATTGCCTTTGAACTGATTGGCTCTCTGGACCATTTCAGAGCACAGATAGGAGTCAGCTGTCGGTCTGGAGTCACATGCGGGTCAGACCAGATATGGATGAAAATGCTTGAATCTACCATCAGGGAAGAAATAGCAAGACATCTAGATAGAAACTGTCCCATCGGGCAGATGCAGCATGGGTTCATGAAAGGCAGGTCATGTTTAACTAATTCACTTGAATTCTTTGAGGACATTACAAGAATGGTGGACAGTGGGGAACCGGTGGATGCGGTGTATCTGGATTTCCAGAAGGCATTTGCAAAAAGCTGCTGCATTAGATAGAGGTGCAACGCGTTACAGGTAATATATTAGTGTGGATAGAGGGTTGGTAACTAACAAAAAGCAAATAGTGGGGATAAATGGGTGTTTTTCTGGTTGGTAATCAGAGGCTAGTGGTATGCCTCAGAGATCAGTATTGGGACTGCAATTGTTTACAATTTACATCGATGATTTAGAGTTTAGCACCAAGTGTTGTATACCAAAGTTCTGGTCTCCTCACCTCAGAAAGAATGTACTTGCATTGGGAGTGCAGAGGAGGTTCACTAGGTTGATTCTGGAGTTGACAGGGTTGGATTATGAGGAGAGATTGAGTAGCCTCGGACTATATTCTTTGGAATTTAGAAGAATGAGGGGGGTTCTTATAGAAACATAAAATTATGAAGGGAATAGATAAGAAAGAAGCAGGGAGGTGGTTTCCACTGGCAGGTAAAATTAGAACTAGGGGGCACATCCTCAAAATGAAGGGGAGCAGATTTAGTTGAGGAGGAACTTCTTCACCCAAAGGGTTGTGAATCTGTGGAATTCCCTGCCCAATGAAGCAGTTGAGGTTACCTCATTGAATGTTTTGAAGGCAAAGATGGATAGATTTTTGAACAGTAAAGGAATGAAAGGTCATGGTGAGCGGGTGGGTAAGGGGAGCTGAGACCATGAAAAGATCAGCCATGATCTTATTGAATGGCAGAGCAGGCTCGAGGGGCCAGATGGCCTACTCCTGCACCTATTCCTTATGTTCTTATTTCCTTCCCTGAAGAACATGAGCGAACCAGGTGGATTTTTAGTACAACTGATGATGGTTGTCTTGGTCATCGTCATTGAATTTAATATTTCAGATTTATTAATTGTAGTTCAGTTCCACCAGCTGCCATGGTGGGAATTGGACCCAGAACTCTGGTCTCTGGATTACAAATGCAGTAACAACATTCAATGCCTATGTATCCCTGTTTTTTTTTAAAAAAACATGCAGTTTAATCTCTGTAGCCTAATGCTCTAAATGTGATAAGCAAGGCATTGTTTTCAATGTTTGGTTTAGTGATTATACATTTACAAGGGCTTTGCATTTCTCTCTTCCTTGCCGTCAAATATAGTGCTAACCTTTGAATATTAACTTTTATCTCATTTGTTGAAGAGACATACAGCACAGTTTCCTTAACTTAGCCTTTTCTATTCACTGTGTTTTTATTTTGTGTGATTGCTTTTCTGAGTTTCAATTGATTGAGTGAACTTGGAGATAATCAGAACCAAACTTTTGTATTTTCTCCTTCTGCCATGGTACACTTGGGCAATATAGCACCCGATGAAATTTGAGAACAGCAAAGGATTTGGACAAGATATACACAAATTTCCGAGGACTCTTTTCAGAATGGGGTTGGACCAAGCTTTCCCCTGCCGCAGAATGTGACAACGATCATCCCTCTCCCCTCTCTCTGTGGTTGGGTTAGGATCGATAACTGATTGTGGATCACTCCTCATGTCATCTTTAGTGCACTATTTTGGGGAGGTTTGGAGTTTAGTCCATCACCACAGTTTAAGCAGGTTCATAGCATTTGGAAATGGGTAAAATTGTCTCCCTTTCCGTTTTATGATTTCTGAAACGTGCAAGTGATGTAGAAATATATTTCTTTTCATGTGATAGTAACACCTTCAGTTTATTAGCACCTATCATATGGAAAATATATTTCATAGCAGTTCAATCTAACAAAAATGGACATTTCGTTACAGAAGAGCCATAAGGAGGGTCTTGAAAACAGGGATGGATATAATTAGGAGCCGGAAGGCTTGACGTTTCGGGCCTAGACCCTTAAAGCTTTCCTGCTCCTATGATGCTGCTTGGCTTGCTGTGTTCATCCAGCTCCACACCTTGTTATCTCGGATTCTCCAGCATCTGCAGTTCCTATTATCTCTCATATCAAGGATATAATTAAATGCTTTGGAAGGGATTCCTGAAACGCAGGTACTAGTTGCTGAAGCCAACTCTTGCAAGGCTGAAGGGGGTTACAAAGATAAGAAGGGGCAAAAGGGTCAAGAGGATAAATTTGGGCTTGGTAAGACCAGGAATTAATGTATTTTGATAAACACGGTGGATGGATGAACAGAGACTTTGTTAATGGTAGTATTTAGGGATATGTGTTTTGAATGAATCAAAGTTGATCGTGAATGGTAATGGGAGATGAACAGGCATCTATGAATGAAGCATGAATAATTGTCCCAGGGTTGATAAGGTCAAGATTTAAGGTTTCACTGGCTGATGGGATGAGGCAGGGTCCAAGGAGCGGGATGTTGCAGAGGTGGAAATTGGTGGTCAGTGTAATAGCGAGAATAAGGACCGTGCGACTCAGCTCAGATGCTGAGATTACCAAGCAACTGGTTCAACCTGAGATACTGTCATCAGAGGAGGCCATTCAGCCCATCATAGCTCATCAAACCATGAAGGGAATGAATATGCGTGGAAGAGAGAAACTAAGTTTGCATTGCTGTGGCAACTTTCGTGATCTCAGGAACTTGCTGTGCAACCAATGAGGTGTCACCCAGCAACTGATTTGTGCACAGTAAGCTCCCATAAACAGCAATATGATAATAGCCAGGTAACTTATTTTTGCTGCAACACTGGTGAACAAACCTGCCTTGAAAATAGTGCTTTGAGCACTCAGCTTCCAGCTGAGAAAACAGTCAGTGTCACAGTTGAAAGGCAGTGTCTGACAGTTCAGTGCCCCCTTAGTGCTGCACTGAATTATCAGGCTAGATTTGTGGATTCAGATCTTCGGAACAAGACACAAATCCACAAATCGTTGACTATGTGATGCAAGTGCTATCACTGAGCTAAGGTGAGGACTAAGGAGAAAGCTCTCTGCTTTCCATTGTTTGACTAAAGACCCTGCAGCAACAGTCATTAGTGAGCAATACAAGTTGAATACAAAGTAGCAGCAGGGTTGTGAGCAATGGAGATTGTGTGTCATTAGTGTACATAACCTGACATCCTGGTGAATTATATCACTAATAAAAAATGTGCAAATATAAGGTACAGACAGGACAAAAAGCAGATTTCAGGACTGTTTATGAGGCTGAAAACATCACTGGAAACATTCCAGCCTGAAGATCATAGAATCCCTACAGATCCACACCGACCCTCCAAACAGAATCCCAACTAGATCCCCACCACTACCCTACCCTGCATTTCCCATGGCTAATCGACCTAACCTATGCATCCCTGAACATTATGAGCAATTTAGCCTGGCCAGTCCACATCTTTGGACTGGGAGCGGAAACCAAAGCGCCTGCAGACACAGGGAGAATGTGCAAACTCCACACAGTCACCTGAGGGTGGAACTGAATCTGGGTCTCTGCTCCTGTGTAATTTTTTTATTCATTTGCAGGATGAGGGCATCCTGGGCATGCCCATCCCCAATTGCACCCCCAGAGGCCAGTTGAGTCAGCCATATTGCTGTGAGTCTATAGTCACATGTCAGGTGAGTTTCCTTCCTTAAAGGGCGTTAGTGAACCAGATGGGTTTTTCCCCTGACAATCAGCAATGGATTTATAGTCATCATTAGACTCTTAATTCCAGATAGTTATTGCATTCAAATTCCACTATCTGCCGTTGTGAGATTTGAACCCAGGTTCCCGGAACATTACCTGGGTCTCTGGGTTAACAGTCCAGTGACCATACCACTAGGCTAGCACCTCCCCTATGGCTGCAATGCTAACCACTGAGCCTTTGTACCACCCTTGCCTTTTGGGAGTTCACTTTTAAGGACTCCATGTGCTGTGTGTGTACAGTTTTGTGGTGCTGCCGCCAGTTGGTCTACCAAACGGTTTGCAAACTGCACACACAGAAATCAGTTGGTTTGTAGTAATGTCCGCTTCCTAACATATACTGTGCTTTACTTTGTTTTAAAACGAACCCAAGAAGTTAATCGATCCCTGACAAGTGATTTACTATGAGAGCATTATGCAACATATTTAGGAGTCTTGGAGAGCACAGGAAGGACCGTTTTAAGGAGGGAATAACTAATAATAGTTATGTAAGGGATGTAGGTGGTGCCTAAGGGGAATGAACCATTTATAAAGTCACAGTGCAAGGAAATCAGAAGAAGTTATTTGTTCAGTGGGAATAGGGCACAAGGCTATAAATATCAAAATAATGCACTGACTCCCAACAATTGTACACTGAATAGGTGGAAAGAATATAAAACAACTTTTGTAGCATTTTGAGCAGGAGATTTATCCATCTCACGCATTTTTCCAAACACCCCATTAAGCTTGTGAACCTTTGGATCTTTCACCAAGCAAAAATTTTCTGGATACAAATTCTCCAGAAAATTTTGTACAATTCAATTGAATCACTTCTTGGGCACTTCCTCTCGGGAGTGAAGGTCAACCCAGGCAAAATGATCTTATGACATGGCTCTTTGAAAACTGAGATCTGACAAAAACACAGTGGTTAAATATTGTCTCAGTAAATTGAGCAAAACAGTCAAAACATGCCACTTTTCGACCCAGATCTCATACCCCACTGTAACTCCTAGCACATCTGTCTGCGTGCAGTAAGCTTTTGGTAACCTTTTGAAGAGATATATTTCTTGCTTTCTCACCTCAGCCACAATGATGTTTAATGTGCAAATTGCACATATTCACTTCTACATTGTCTTATGGTTTTGCACTTGCTGTGCTCACCCACTGATGCCTGACTCCTTTTGGATTATTGCGTATTGATGAACAAATCTCCTCCCAGTTTGGTGAGATCGCAAATTTAGACACTTCTCAGAATCCCAGAATTGTTACAATACAGAAAGAGGCCATTCAGCCCATCATGTCTGCGCAGTGGTTCTATTCCCTAGTGCCAATCTCCTGCTTTTTGTCCACATCCACACACACCATTTCTGACCAGATAACCCCCTCAAGCCCCTCTTGAATGTCTTGATTGAACCCTCCTCCATCATATTTCCAGCTAGTGCATTCCACACCCTAACTCTGTGGGGAAAAAAAGAGTTTACATTAACGTTAGCCTTGCTTCATTTGCATGAGACTTTAAAATCTGTGTCCTTCTGGTTATTGTTTTGTATTCCTGCTCCATTTTTTTCTCAGTCCCATTGTCCAATCTGGGCATTTATCTCCCCTTCATATCGCCCAGAACAACGATTACACTCTTTAACAAATTAACTGACTTCATTAAGTAATTTCTAAGGAAGCATAATAAATTTAAATGTTTGTTGTCCAATTGCTGTAATTTTAATTGTTGAAATGCTTTTAAAAGGCAGGTTTAATTTATTTGATCCATTAGTTAGTGGGAGCAGCTCTGTTTACCTCAGCCATACCTGTCATAAATGTATACACCTCAATCAGTTCATTCCACAACCATACTTGCTCCAAGGAGCTTCTCTAACCTAACCTCGTAGGCAAAATCTCCATTCCTGGAACTATTCTGGTAAATCTCCTCTTCATGCTGTAAAGGGCCCTCATATCCTTTCTAAAGTGTACTGACCAGAACTGGACACAATTCTCCAGTTATAAGAACCCCTACAGTGTGGAAGCAGGCCATTCAGCCCATTGATTCCTCACCAATGCCCTGAAGAGAATCCCACCCAGACCCACCCCTCTACCCTGTCCCTGCATTTCCTCCATGGCTGACCCGCCTAGCCAGCACATACCTGAGCACTATGGGTAATTTAGCATGGCCAATCCACCTACCCTGCACATCTTTGGACTGTGGGAGGAAACCGGAGCACCCGGAGGAAACCCATGCAGACTCTGGGATGAATGTGCAAGCTGCACACAGTTGCCCAGATTGGTATCGAACCTGGGTCGCTGACACTGTGAGGCAGCAGCACTGAGCCCCTTGCCACCCAAGTTGTAGCCTGAAAAGAGCTTTGTAAGGGTTCAGTATAGCTTCCCTGCTTTTGTACTCAGTTTCTCTATTTATAAAACCCAAGGTCACACATACTTTACTAACTGTATTCTCAGTATGTCCTGTAATCTTAAAAGATTGATACATGTGAACTCCCAGGTTCTTCTGCTCCTGACCAGCATTTAGAATTGTGCCATTCAGTGTATAATGCCTCTGTATTTCTTCTATCAAAGTGCATTGCTTCTGACTTCTCTAACAGATGGAATCTGCTTGTATTGAAGGGCTCAAAACATTAACTCTGCTTTCTCTCTACAGATGCTGTCAGACCTGCTGGGTTTCTCCAGCAATTTCTGTTTTTGTATTTGCCCCTTTCCTGCCCATTTTGTTACTCCTTTAGCAGTTGATTGATATCATCCTCATCTCTTCTTTACCACATTTGCCATCACTTTGTGTGTGCTTTATTATCAATCCAGATCGACTTTTTTAAAGACTAAACATTCCAAATCAGTCCTTATCTGTTCTTACTTTATGTGTATATCGTGACTCTTAGTGTGCAGAAGGTCCGCAGGAGGGAAATTCAAGAATGCAGCCAACCATTATAGAGTCATAGAGCTGTACAGCACAGAAACAGACCCTTTGTTCAAACTCATCCATGCCAACCAGATATCCTAAATTAACCCAGTCCCATTTGCCAGCATTTGGCCCATATCCCTCTAATCCCTTCCTATTCATATACCCATCCAGATGCCTTTTAAATGTTGTAATTGTACCCACCTCCACCACTTTCACTGGCAGCTCATTCCATACACGCACCACCCTCTGCATGAAAAAGTTGCCCCTTAGATCCCTCTAAATATTTCCCCTCTCACCTTAAACCCTTCGAGTTTTGGCCTCCCCTACCCTGGGGAAGACCTTGGCTATTCACCCTATACATGCCCCTCATGATTTTATGAACCTCTATAAGGTCACCTCTCAGCCTCCAATGTTCCAGGGAAAACATGACTAGCCTATACAGTCTCTTCCTGTAGTTCACAACTTCCAAACCTGTAAATCTTTTCTGAACCCTTTCAAGTTTCACAACATCCTTCTTATAGCAGGGAGACCAGAATTGAATGCAGTATTCCAAAAGTGGCCTAATTCAGGAGGAAAAGTCCTTAGCTATAAAGGGGAAATGTTTAGGAGTGGTATAGATTATTTAATGTTATGTCTAGGACAAAATGGCCCAGTTGACCAACATCTTATCCATTAACCATTAACGTCTTAGCCATCTACTCTGTCCACCACTGACACAGTGTGTGTCATGTACAAGATGCACTGGAGGAACTCAGCGAGGCTCCTTTTGACAACAGCTTCCAAAGTCACTTGCTGTACCATCCAGAAGGACAGGGACAACAGACGCATGAAGGTATCACTACATCCAAAGTTCCCCTGCAAGCTTCCACCTTCCTGACTTGAAATCAAACTATATTTCGTTCAGTGTTGCTAATGATTAAGGCCCTTAATCAAAATCCCAATGCTCCCATCATGACAGCACTGAGCATGTCTCTACAGCCTGAGGACTGCAGTGTTCCAAGAAGTTGACTTACCATCACCTTGCCAAGGGCCATTAGGGACAGGCAATAAATCACCATCTCAGGAATAAATACAAAAAACAAAGCAAGTATTAGTGTGATACTTTTAGATGTGATTACTGTGTTAAGTGCTCATTAAAACAAACATATGATGCTGACATCCCTTTGCTACTGTAAATTAGATCCGTGCCACGAGAAAAGCATGTTGCTTTATAATATAAAGGAAGCAAGAAAATAAAAAAAATTTTTAGATGTAATGGATGAAAGTATGAAGCACACGTTATGTATAAATAGAAATTAGGAAAAGAATCCCATTCACTGTAACATTGCACAGTGTCATCTCATCGTGATTCTCAAGGACACAGCTGAAAAATAATGTAATCTGTCCTGTAGCATCTGCCTGCACAGCACTGATCTCTCCAACTTACAACGAGCTTCAACAACCAGACAAGGCTGTGGATACTGGGACTGAACATTAATCCAAGACTTTGCACGAGGGACCCAGCTCAGAGGAGGAGATGGTCAATGCACAGTTGCTGAGGAAGCTCATAAAAAAGGGCTGCCCTCCAAGGCAATCCAGATTCTGTGTCTGTGTCTGTCCCAGCAACCATACGTGCTGTTGCCTCTGCACAGGAGCCTTGGAGGGAGTAGTGGAGCATGGTCCTGGCTGACAAGCATCGTAGAACCCCTACAGTGCGGAAGCAGGCCATTCAGCCCATCCAGTCCACGCCACCCCTCTGAAGAGCATCCCACCCAGACCCAGGGAGGAAACCAGAGCACCCGGAGGAAACCCACGCAGACACAAAGAAAATGTGCAAGCTGTACACAGACAGTCGCCCGAGGCAACAGTGCTGTGAGGCAGCAGTGCTAATCATTGAGCTGCTGTGCTGCCCCATGTTCAAAAAGCAAAATAACTGATTTTTTTGCTTGTTTTATTCATTTTGTGGGATATGGGCATTGCAGGCTATGCAGTTGGGCGTTGACAGTCAACACTGCTTTGGGTTTGGAGTCACGTGTAGACCAGACCAGATGACGATGGCTGATTCTCTCCACAAATAGACATCAGTGAATCAGGCGAGTTCTTATAACAATTGACAGTGGTTACATGATTATCATTAAAACAGCTTTTTATTTCAAATTATTGATTTGCAATGTAATTTCATGTGAGTTGGTAACATTTTCAAAAATCCATTGAAAATAGTTTTATAAATGTTATTTTATTTTCATTCTTTTACCAGAAGGGAGAATTATGGAGTCTCTTGCCTGGAATCTGATATGTGTAAGAGAATGATGACGACTTTAAATTGTCAAGGTTACTCTCTATCGCACCAGCTGCTGTATTTCATTATTGTGGAGCACGTAAGAAAATTATTCATTCATTAAAAGCTTTGGTTTAAAACTCTCTTCTTTTCACTTTGAATATATTGTTTTGCATTGTCCAGTGCGATTCACTGGTACATCTGAAAACATTGAAGAAAATCAGGTCTTCCAATCCTGAGCCAAAAGAATGAGACTCTAGTCCTTTTCAGAAATTAATCAGCATTAAAACATGATTTTCCCTTTCTCCCTATGTTTGGGAGCAGGCATGCTAGATGTCCATTAACTTTGCCCATACATCAAAAAGCTCACCCTATCTCTCTCCAATCAGTTCCTTACGATCTGATCAGAAAGCTTCGGTGAGCCTCCTGGCCGATTGCAGGCCTTGACAGTGGCTCATAAGGCCATAAAGGTTTACAACATGGAATCAGGCCCAAGCTCCCTGGATCACTCTGCTTCCTCAAGGTTGAGGCCTACACCTCCCAGGGATCTAATGACGAGAAGATAGGTGTATCTCTTGTGCTTCTCCCGAGGTGGGTGTCATAAAGAGAGAGCGTTCAGGGCAGGTCAGAGGCAAGGCCGTCAGGGTGGCTTTCAGAGAATACCCCGTTTTCCCCTTATCTGTGGCTCTGATTGCCTCCGGACTGGGGCAAACAAGGACTTCCCCCAAACCTGGCCCCAGTTAGGAAACCATCCAGCTTTCTTGCCTGTTGGGAAAGCTGGCAGTCAGGCAGTTGATATGTTGAGGCCTTTAAGTAGCAATTAATTAATTACTTAAAGGCCTTAATCATTGGCAAGTTGAAACAGTGGACCTTCTCATGTAGCACATAATTGGTGGAGGGAAATGAGTATCTTTCTAGAGCCGATTATTTCCCCCTTCTTGCCGTCCCTCCCTGTCTTTGAGACAGGAAGATCGCATCCTTTGTCTTTCACATACATCACCACTAAGCATCTGGATCATCCTTCATTCAGTAGAGAAAGGAGAACTGCTGCACATGAGTTGCCCAAAGCAGAAATCATTCAGCTTTACTTAGCAAGTAAAACTCACCAGTGTTCAGTGGTTCATTGTCATCACTTGAAGCCAATATCTATGATTTTGTTCTCAATTCCAGCCTCCCAATAATCATTGCTCATCAAAATCCAAACTGTACCCATAGACCTTTGACATTCATTGTACACAATGGGCCAAATTTTGGAAAAATAGTAGGTCACAATTTGCTGTGAAAATAATGGTGCGTGTTATGGCACTCACCTCCATTAATAAAATTCAGTGTCTTCCGAGGTGGAACAGAATGTCTTGAGATGTCAGTATCTAAAAATTGTTGACTAAACTGTCCCACTATTAGCTGTGCAAAAGCAGGTGAACATTCACAGGCAGCATACAATAAATGCCACTAAGCTGGTGTATTTCTATGGTGATCAATTAAGTTCACCACTGAATGTTTAATCCTATCATTCCCAGTCAAAGCAATCTTAATAATATAAAAACTGAAAGAACTGCGGATGCTGTAAATCAGGAGCAAAAACAAGGTTGCTGGAAAAGCTCAGCAGGTTTGGCAGCATCTATGAAGGAAAAAACAGAGTTAACATTTCGGACCTGAAACGTTAACTCGGTTTTTCCCTTCACTGATGCTGTCGGCCCTGCTGAGCTTTTCCAGCAACTTTGTTTTGGTTCTTTATAGTAATATCCTAACTGCTAGTCGGTGCCTTTGCAATATGACCAATTAGCTACGCTTACTGTGGAGTTTCATTCTTTCACGTGTTGATTGTTGTTGGAGCTTCTAAAAATCACATTAAACATTTTCTTTCCCTTTTATTTTTCTCTCTTGACCCAATCTTCTTCTTGTTTCCTTTTATTCACTTTCTTTACCTGATTTGACTCCAACTCAACTCCTTCATTTCCGCACCAATCCTATCTTTCTCAGTCGCTTTAATTGTTCACTAAGATGGATGTGGGCACAGTACAACATTTAAAAGACACTTGGAGAAGTACATGAATAGGAAAGGTTTGGAGGGATATGGGCCAGGAGCAGGCAGGTGGGACTAGTTTAGTTTGGGATTGTGGTCGGCATGGATTGGTTAGACTGAAGGATCTGTTTCCATGTTGTATGATTCTAAGACTCTATGATCTTGTTGACCTTATGCTGTCAATATCAGTGTCCATTTCTGGCAAAGT
Source organism: Ginglymostoma cirratum (assembly GCA_024137785.1). Lineage (NCBI taxonomy): Eukaryota > Metazoa > Chordata > Chondrichthyes > Orectolobiformes > Ginglymostomatidae > Ginglymostoma > Ginglymostoma cirratum. Next base: position 43,342,293 of record JAHRHZ010000022.1, read on the forward strand.
TGGCCTCAAAAATGTTTTAAGCTGATCGGTTTAATAAAAGGGAACAGGAAAATTGTCCACATGGTTTTTGAAAGGGAAATCACTTTTGATTAATTTACTGGGCTTCTTTGAGAAAAGTGCTGGAGAAACCCAGTAGGTATGGTGGCATCTATGAAGAGAGAGACAGAATCAATATTTTGAGTCCAACATAATTTCTCTTCTGGAAGAGTTGTATTGGACTTGGAAGGTTAACTCTATTCCTCTTTCCACAGCTGCTGCCAGACCTGCTGAGTTTCTCCAGCACTCAGAGTCGTAGAATCCCTACAGTGTGGAAACAAGCCCTTTGGACCAACAAGTCCACACCGCCCCTTAGAGCATCCACCCAAAATCCATCCCCCTATAACCCACCTAATCTACACATCCCTGAACACTGGGCAGTTTAGCATGGCCAATCCACCTAGCCTGCACATCTTTGGACTGTGGGAGGAAACCGGAGCACCCGGAGGAAACCCATACATACATGGGAACAATCTGCAAACTCCACACAGACAGTCACCCGAGGGTGGAATCAAACCTGGGTCCCTGACACTGTGAGGGAGCAGTGCTAACCACTGAGCCACCGTGCCACCATTGAATCATACAGCATGGAAGTAGACCCTTCGGTGCAACCCGTCCATGCTGATTATCTCAAACTAAACTAGTCCTACCTGCCTGAGCTTAACCTAAATCTCTCCAAACGTTTCTTATTCACATACTTATTCAAATGTCTTTTAAATGTTACTGTACCCACATCTACCACTTCCTCTGGAAGTTCATTCCATGCACGAACCACTCTCTGTGTAAAAAAAAAAAAAAGTTGCCCCTCATGTCTTTTTTAAATCTTTCTCCTCTCTCCTTAAAGATATGGCCCCTAGTCTTCAAATCCCACACCCTAGGGAGAAGACACCCACCATTCACCTTATCTAAAAACTCATGATTTTATAAACCTCTTTAAGGCCACTCCTCAACCTCCTATGCTCCAGTGAAAAAGTCTCAGCCAATCCAGCATCTCCTTGAAACCCAAACACTCCATTCCCAGCAGCATCCTGGTAAACTTTTTTCTGAGCCCTCTCCAGCTTAATAATATCATTCGTGCAACAGAACTGGACACAATACCCCAGAAGAGGCTACACCAACCTCAACATAACATCCCAACTCTTGTAGTCAAAGATCTGAGCAATGAAGGGAAACAAGGTAAACACCTTCTTAACCGCCCTGTCTGCTCTTATTTCAGATTTCTAGCATCTGTACTATTTGTCTTTAATAGGGGAAACCTGTAGACGTGATGTACTTAAGTTTCCAAAAGGCATTTGACCTGGTCCCACATTAAGGGTGACTATATAAAACCAGGGCACATGGTGTAACATATTTGCATGAAAGAAGGTTGATGAGCTAACAGGAAATAGAGAGTAGGCATAAATGGGTCATTTTCAGGTTGGCAAAATGTAAGCAGTGAGTCCCACAGACGTTGGTGTTGGGACCTCAACTGTTTACAATCTCTGTCAATGATTTGGTTTCAGGGACTGATCATATGATTGTAAATTTGCTGATGGCTCAAAGATAAGAAATCGTGGACAAACATAAATGTAACATGATACACTGCTAATAATTGGTAATTATTTTGTTGAAAAATATCAAGGTTTAAGTGAGGCAAATCAAAGTTTGTGGGCATATTAATTTTGATAAAAGTACCTTTACTTGCCAAACGGTTCATTTTTTTTCATTGAAATTCTAGAAAAAATGCTCAAATGTAGTAGGAGCACAACACATGGATTCTCGAGCTTCCCTCATTGTTCAGGGCTATAAGAAAATTTTCTGCTCTAATATGCTGCAAAGAAATCTGCAAATCGAAAAGAATGATTATCCATTGGCGGAACAAGATTTATTTCTGGAGTACGGTAAGGTAATTTCCATTCAAAAACAAACTGCTCTGATGTAAGTGGAAACACTAAATGTTCTCCTGAATAGGATTTAAAAACAAAATCCATTATCTGTTGTAATTTGGCTTAAGTCCCTTTAGGAATATGCTTTCTACACCCTCTCCATGGCCCAGTCTCACGGCTCATTGCTAAGAGAGCTTATACTAACCTACATCTGTGTACTAATCACTCTGTCTTTTCATCATCCCTATGCCAACTCAGTGTCAACTCCTGCCAACCCATATCTCCCACCTGCCCTCCTTTGCCCTCGCCTTTCCTCACGCAAACCCTGAAAAACTCCAGTAGTCATGCTGACATAAAGTTATTTGCCTAGTGATCATGTTACTGTCTGAAAAACAAACTCTCATTAATTTGAAAAACACTAAATGCATTTAAATTCCTTCAACTCAGCTCTTATAAGAACAACCAATTTTAAGATACTTGACAGCTGTGACAGGTCATTGTTTCTAAAAGTTGTGGTATCTCTCTGAAGATGTCCCAAGGCATCTTGAGGGACGAGGGCAGCTGACCTTGGTGGGGATTCCAACAACATGGGGGAGGACATGGGTTTGGGTGCCCTTCGGATTGCCAGCCACAATTGTGACAGTGTAGATATGCCAAGAAGTAGATAAGAATGTGCCTAAGTATATTTTCTAAATTCATTCATGGGATGAGGCCGTTGCTGGCTAGGCAGCATTTATTGCCCATCCCTAATTTCCCAGAGGGCAGTTAAGAGTCAACCACATTGCCATCCTTACCTGGTCTGGCCTACATGTGACTCCAGACCCACAGCAGTTTCCTTCCCGTAAGGGCATTAGTGAGCCAGATAGGTTTTTCCTGACAACCGGCAATGGATTCACGGTCATCATTTGTTGCTTAATTCCAGATAGTTTATTGAATTCAAATTCCACCATCTCCCATGGCGGAATTCGAACCTGTATCCCCAGAATACTATCTGGGTCTCTGGTCCAGCGATTAATGCCACTAGGCCGTCGTCTTCTCGGAAATGTGTACTGAAACCCATTGCAAAACTCACAGCTGTCAAAGAACTGTCAAAGCTGTGAAGTCCAAAGAATAGTTGGTGGGGACATGGGTTCGGAGGAGTTGGCACTAGTTGGCATAGGGTCTAGAAAGGGAGAGGGTGGTGACTACAGGGTTATTGGTTGGCATAATGCCTATGAGTGGCCGTGGACAGTGTTGGGTAGCATACAGGGACATGGAAGGTTGAAGGTGCCATGGAATAAGAGTCATTGTGGTAAAGAATGAGGCCATTCAATCCAATCTGTCCATATTGACTCTTTGATAGGCAATCTCATCAGTCCCGTGCTGTATATTTATTTTCATGTTTTATGGCCCATTCAATTTCATTCCAAAATTATTCATCACCAAACCTTTGTAGGCAGTGAGTTCCAGAACATAGAATCCCTACAGTGTGGAAACCATTGAGTCTGCACCAACCCTCCGAAAAGCATCCTACCCAAACCCATACCCCAATGCTATCCCTGCATTTCCCACGACTAATCCACCTAGCCTGCACATCCCTAAATGCTGTGGGCAATTTCCCATGGCCAATCCACCTAACCTGCACATCTTTGGACTGAGAGGAAACCAGAGCACGCGGAGGAAACCCATGCAAAAGGGATAAATGTGCAAATTTCACAGAGACACAATCACTCGAGGGTGGAATCGAACCCAAATCCCTGGCACTGGGAGGTAATAATGCTAACCACTGAGTGACTGTGCCACCCCTTACATCATATAAAAGAACTCTCCAATATTTCTTGCCTAAATGTTGCATCTCATAGTCCTGGATCTGTCAAGACATGGGGAACACCATTTCTCCACCTTAACTAGACCCATTGTGATCTTCAACAAACACAAACAGGAATTCAGCAATTGACAGCATCCGTGGAGAAAGGAAGGAGAGTGACCTTTCCTTAGCCTAGCGCGATTGAGGAAAACCACTTCCTCGCCAAAGCAGAAAAGGCTCTTGTGGTTAACAAGACATAGTTTATTGAATGCTATTCCCCAGTTACAGTTTATATTGATCTGATAGACGTGGTGACAGAAATTTTCAGCAGGACTGGATATTAGGCCTCACTCTTTTGAGAGCCTAAACTGTCCTGCCACCAAATCCATATGATTTCATCACCTTGGGTGGCACTCCAGAGTGCCGTTAATCCTTTCAAACCCATAGACAACTGAACTCGCTGCCTACGAGGGTGATGTAAGTGGAGATGATCAATGATTTTAAAAGGAAATTGGATGGGCACTTGAACGAAAGAAACTTGAGAGAGACAGGGCTAAAGCAGGGCAATGGCAGGACTGCTCTGATTATTATGTCAGTGTTGAACAAGAACATAAAGACCCAATTTCCAATTTCAAACAATTTTTCAATGACTGATGGATTAGGAACTATAACTTTTGAGGGGTGGTGCATGAAATTCGTGATGGATGGAATGTTGGAAGATGATCCACTGTTCCCTGTTCCCTAGTCATTGGCAGTTCTACATTCATACAGAGTCATACAGCACGGAAACAGACCCTTCAGCCCATGCTGACCATAGTCCCAAACTAAACTCGTCCCACCTGCTAGCACTTGGCCCATATTGCTCCAAACATGTCTTATTCATGTACTTATCTGATTGTCTTTTACATTTTGTAACTGTACCTGCACCTATCACTTCCACACACGAACCACTCTATGTGTAAAAAAAGTTGCCCCTCATATCTTCTTAAAATCTTTCTCCTCTCCTGTTAAAAATATGCCCCCTATTCTTGAAATCCCCCACTCTAGGGAAAAGACACCTGTCATTCACCTTATCTATACCCCTCACGATTGTAGAAACCTCTAGAAGGTCACCCCTCAACCTCCGACACTTCAGTGAGAGAAGTCCCAGCCTCTCCTTACAACTCAAACTTTCCATTCCCAGCAACAGTAATAATGAGATAATAGACATCCAGCAAATCCCGAGGAGGTGGGGGAGTTTCACATATGGCTGCTGATTGGAAAGATCACTCTGGTGGCATTTTACGAGAGGTGGTTATCAGGTCACATCGTGGACAGCTGTTTTCACTGTTGTCGGGTGATCCTAGAGACTGCCTGAGATTAGCCAAAAACAGGTGGAGAAGTACATTGAAAATGCCGAGTCGTGCTATGTCTTTAGCTGCCTGAATGCCCAGTTAATGATGAAATGTCTTACGTTTGCAGTGATGCTTTGTGGGCAGGCTGGATTTTTGGAGTTTTTCAAGGCCCGATGGCTTGACCACATCCTGGCATGGCAACAACCAGCTGGTTGCTTTGGGGAATCTGGTGAGTGATTCATTTTAAATGAGGAATATTACTTAATACCCTTCGCATGCCTGAAATGTTGATTGAGAAAGATTGTATAGGAATGTATAGAAGTGACTCCTAAACACATTCTGTCCTCCAGGTCTAAATACTGGAAGTTTAAGAAGTCCATTGGGTTCTGCATTACTCTCTACCTCAATTGAACCTTCACTAGTGAATATATATACATTGTGATTTGTATAATTCCATACTTACCTTTTCAGTAGAACCCTAGCCAACTGCTCATCTTGAAGCTTAATGCAGAAGTTGAAAGGTATCTTGCAGTGTAGTGACTAACCTGATCAGGTTGTTACTCACTGTGTATTGCGTGGACTTGTAAACGGGCCAAAGGCTACCACTTTCAGATCTGTAAAGAACCTGGTGTACCTCGAATTATTCTGAAAAGGCAAACTATCTCAATAATTTGAACAGCAGGATAGGAAGGCATTTCATGCTGTTGCGATGCAGAGCTGATGCAAGTGGTATGTTCCAATTAATAGGATGTAGCTGTTAGTCCAGAAAGAGATTTTGCCTCGCACACAATTCAGCAGTGCCAGTAACGGAGATTATATATTCCCACAATTGGCTGATCAGATCAAATGCTTGCAATGGGCAAAGGACATACTGTACTCAACCAGCTCGTGCTTGCAAATCCCAAACAAACGCTCTACTCTGAGATGTAATTCTGTGATTGGACAATATGTGCTGAACATTCCTGAGTGCGTTAGCAGCCATATTAACAATCAATCAGTTCAAGTTAATCAGTTGATCTCATGTTGGTGGAGATGAGACTGTAAATTGCTGAGATGGTTTACAGGTTAGTCAGGGCACTAGGGAGAAGCATTACTGCTTTGCCTGGTGCACCCGAATTTCTATTCAACAGACCTCAACCCCATTCAGTTTGAGGCATTACAAACCCAACTGGTCAGTGTTGAAGGTGATGCAAAGAAAAATACCCTGATATTAAACCGACATTGAGTTGGGTGTGAGTTAAGCAACAAGGAATGAGCCAAGAGAAGGTTTAAATGGCACTTCTGGAGGGGTGTGAGGGGCTAAATGGCTTCTTCTGTAACGGAACAATACTTGGGACATTGACAATTTCCCACCTTTAACTTCCGAATGTAACTTCTGCAATTTGACCAACCTCCACCCAAACTCAAAGCCATCCTGTTTTAAATATGTTTCCTTTCCTCTGTTAAAATGCTGTTCATGGGTCATTTCTTCCAGCCCTGTGGAAGACTGTAAGGTCTAAAATGTTAGTGTTTTCCACAGTTACTGGCAGACCTGCTGACTATTTGCAGCATTTCTGTTTGTATTTGGATTTCTGGCAATTTAGATTATCTTATTTCACATGGTCTGGAACAGTTCCAATATAGTGAAACTTCATGTCAGCCTGTGAATAGGCCTGATTTTGCTTTTTTTGGATGTTGACGGTGACTTCCTAAGGTTGGTCTAGGTTTAAAACAATTCTCACACTGCCTTAAAAGAGACATGTCCTTCTCTTGTCCCTTTAAGAATACAGATGCTGTGGGATTTTGCCAATAATTGACCTCATTGAAATAGCCCACAAGTAAGAGAGGCCTTATTTGATGACTCCCAAAGAAAACTGACTCATAAAAAAAGGAAAATAAACTAGGGTTGAATCATCATTTTCTTCTAGAATAACAAGGACTAACTCTCACTGAGATTTCCCCTCAAAAATTGTCAGCTACATCACAGGTACCAACATATGCATTTTAAAAATTAACATACCTTTTAAAAGTAAGTTAACTATATATTCAACAGTAAGGGCCATTTTGTAATATCTTAAGGGTTTTTACCTTGTAATTCATTTGCAATTAATTCAATTTGCTTTTTCACTAGTGCAAAAATACGCAAAACACAAGCGAGTGAAGAGAAGATCAAACAATTTGAAAGGTAAAATATTAATTCTGAAAAAGTATTTCTTGTTGCTTTTAGAGACATATTAGATTACAAAACTGACAGAACTGTGACTAAATGGTGAACATTAATGTTTGATGATAAATAGAGTTATAGAATCATTGAGCTATACAGCACGGAAACGGACGAATTGCACCAAAGGGTCTATGTCAACCAGATATCCTAAATTAATCCAGTCTCATTTGCCAGCATTTGGCCCATATCCCTCGAAATCCTTCCTGTTCATGTACCTGTCCAGATGTCTTTTAAATATTGTAATTGTACACCACTTCCTCTGGCAGCTCATTCCATACACGCATCATTCTCTGCGTGAAAAAGTTGCCCATTAGGTCCCTTTTAAATCTTGCCCCTCTCACCTTAAATCTATGCCCTCTAATTTTGGACACCCCCACCCCAGGGAAAAGACTGTGGATATCCACCTTATCCATGCCGTTCATGATGTTATAAACCTCTGAAAGGTCACCTTTCAGTCGCTGATGCTCCAAGGAAAATAGCCCCACTCTATTCAGCCTCTCCCTGTAGCTCAAACCCTCCAACCCTGGCAACATCCTTGTAAATCTTTTCCAAACCCTTATAAGTTTCACAACATTGTTCCTACAGCAGGGAGACCAGAATTGTACACAGTATTCCAAAAGTGGCCTAACCAATGTCCTGTACAGTTACAACATGACATCCCAACTCCTTTCCTCAATACACTGACCAATGAAGGCCTAGACCCGAAACGTCAGCTTTCCTGCTCCTCTGATACTGCTTGGCCTGCTGTGTTCATCCAGCTCTACACCTTGTTATCTCAGATTCTCCAGCATCTGCAGTTCCTACTATCTCTCTCAATTTAATTCATTATTTTCATATTTATCAATGCTATATGATAAAATAAGCGTCAGAAAATGATCCATTCAAATGTTATTGTTTGCTCAACTCTCTTCTTTGTTATTTTATCAGATCTATAATGTCATCTCCTGCAAACCTGGGTTTGTTTTAACATCTTTTCTTGGAGGTGCCATTCTGCAACTTGGAGTAGATCTTGTATAGCATATATTTATTCTATAACTTTGTAATCTGCTTATGAAAAGTATGCAGTTGTTGATGTTAATCCTGTATATCACTTTCTCCTCTGCCCCTCTTTAGCCAGTTCAACTATTTTCTGACAATCTGCTCTATTCCAATTTTTATCCGCTGTTTTGTGTTCATTTGTTTTGATTACGGGCTATTTTCATTGGAGCTAACTAAATTTGGAGGAGGTTTGTTTGAAGTAAATAAGATTATGACGAATGTTGTAAAGGTAGGGGATGGGTGTTCCCACAAAATGATGGAACAAGGACAAAGGGACATTCTGACTCTATGTAAAGAGGAACTTTTTTATACATGGAGTGAGAATGACCTGGAACACACTACCAACAGAGATGATGAAAGAAGAGGCAATGAATGATTTTGAAATTAAATTGGATGAAAAATCAAGCAAATTAAACTTTCAGGATAATCAGGATAGAGCATGTGAATGAGATTGATAGGATTGCTCTATAAAGACTCTGATGGGTTGAATGGCCTCCATCTGTGTTGTAATTTCTCTGAGATGAAGCTCAGTATTAACTATGTACAATAAGAGCAATCATAGCTCTACTGGGGTAGAAAATATGAAAGATTCACATCTGCCCCGTTGAAAAAACTTTCTCATTTCACTTCTAATTGGCTGATCCTTTATTCTCAGACTTGGGTTCTGATAATGTCAGGAGCCTCTGTGCTCACTTCTTGCATACATTTAAGACTTACATCCAGGAAATTACCAGATTTCATTAATGTTGGAAAATCATGCAACGATAAAGACAGCATGCAACTTTAGAAATGAAACATCAATGGGATGAAAGATTAAGAACTACAGAATGCATCCAAGTTCACTAAATGTTTGCAGTTTTGTTTCTTCTTCAACACAACATCAAAGCATACAAAACTGGAAAATATTCTGATCTCAAAATGTTCATGGAAGTGTTTTTATTTCAGGTGGCTGTTCGGATCACACGACCAGTGTTGCTGTTGGAGCTCTGGGCGGTTACCTTCGTTTCTATGGAACAAGCAGAACTTTGCAAGAACACCAGCAATTTAGCAACAAGGCTTTATTGCGTCATTTATAGTACATTACAACTAGTTCTGTTTTTCAATCTAAGAATGAGTGTAGTTATTCAGACAAATATGTTTATCATCATCTACTTAGACACACAATGTATTGAGATACAAGCTAGCACGTTAGAATTCTAGAAAGATACCCGTTCAAATTATAGATAGTCATTTAGTAGTGCAGGACTTGCTGAAAAAGAAAAAAGACATTGTCTCAAAGCTCTTCATCTTGCACTGATCAGGATAACTTGCAAGAAATACCAATTATCCATTTCTTTAAGAATTAACCCCTGTTCATGAATCAGGAGTTTCTGATCTTATCTGGAATATAGAATAGTTTCCAGAAAAGATTAAAACAGCAACAAGGGGTGATGTGGATAGGCACTCTATTTTGGTTTATGATGGTATTTACCCCAAGGAAAGGCTAGTCATCTTTCCTGTTAGAAATGCAGTGGTGTAAGTGATATGCTGGCAGGATGGAAAGTTATAAACAAACAGCATCGTCTCCAGACTTTACAGTAAAGGAGTGAAATACAATTTTAACTTATGGTAAAATGTTGTAAAAGTAAAAGTTGCAGGAAAAATTCCGCCCTACAGATTGTTCTAACATACGTATAATCCAAGGGAGTATTTCCAGTTCACTAGGCTTAATTGTCACAATAGTTTTCCCTATGGTGGGGGATTTCAAGACTAAGGGACATATTTTTAAGATGAATGGAGAAAGATTTAAAAAGGACTGACGGGCAACTTTTTTTTTTTACACAAAGTGGTCTGTGTGTGGAATTAAATCCAGAGGAAGTGGTTGATGCGGGTACAGTTACATTTAAAAGACACTTGGATAAGTACATGAAAAGGAAAGATTTGGAGAGATATAGGACAAGCATGGGCAGGTGGAACTAGTTTAGTTTGGTATTATGGGATAACAAGGTGTGGAGCTGGAAGAACACAGCAGGCCAAGCAACATCATAGGAACAGGAAAGCTTGACGTTTCGGGCCTAGACCCTTCATCAGTTTGGTATTATGGTTGGCATGGACTGGTTGGACCGAGGGGTCTGTTTCTGTGCTGGATGACTCTGAGAAACCACTGTTCCACTTACAAAATACTGCTGGTAATTGACACCTTTGCTTGCAGAAAATGTATTACTTTTCAATGTTTTTCCTGTCTTCTACCTAGCTGCTTCTTACTTAGTTTTATAAAGAATGCCAGCAATTTGCTGTAGTTGGAGGACCTTCAGGTGGGGCCAGTGCTTTCCGGAATGAAAACCAACAATTCCCACTGGTCAATTTCATTAGTCGTGGTGCACTCCTCAATTCTGTTCTGTTTACAGAATTCATACTGACTGCAGTAGAACTACAGAACATTAAATGATGTGTCATAAACTGCTTCTTTTTTTTATTGTCCACTTTATTCAATAAAATATAAAGTGAAGTGCAGAGCCTTAGTCAATTTTATATGACAGGTCTTTCAGAACAAAATGTGCTCACAAAAGTAGATGAAATCATAGTCCAAAATCTTTTACTTACAAATATGTCACAGTAAAAACAAACACAACTCTGACAAGTAAGTTTTTAAACAGCTTGACAAAATTTTAGTGCAGTATTAAAACACAGTCTCTGTTGAACATGGACTAACAAATGATTAAGTCACAAATAAGGTCCGGAGTAATATTTCCTACCCGTGAGGAACAGTCATTTCTTATGTCACTAACAAGATACATAAAGAAACATACCTGTCGAAGTCGCAGTATATAAAATGAATTAGAGAATTTATAGAGCTAATATGTAAATATTGCATTGCAAAAGGTTTAGGTCAAATATTTTCTAAAATGGTATATTCCTTTGAACAAGTTGAAATGTAAAACAATTCTTAGCAAGCTCAATCTTGCTTCAAGGAAGATAAATATTTTGCTAGTTATTCCAGCCAATGATCTCATAAATCAATGACTTTAACAGCCGTGCCTGATATGTAACTGTATTTTTCCCGGAATGCAGTTTCTGTTCTTCCAAGGGCTGCTCGATTACTGCTAACACATTCTTGCCATAAACTAAATGGATCAAAAATAAAGTTACAATATTATTAAATCTGCAAATTTTTAAGGGAAGAATGTACACATATGTAGTGCTTTTCACAACTTCAGGTTAACACAAAGTGCTTCATTTAAAATCCTTGTCCCCATATCAAGCACCAGAACAAAAATTCTCACCTAGAGCTTTCACTATATTATCCTTTACTTTCCCTGAGCTCACTGACTTTTAACCCCTGATGATTTCAACCTCCATCTAAATTCATTGTCCTCTTATTCTCCTTCTATATAACATCCCTAATCAATATTCACAGACACACCCTTAACCTTACCATCACGACTGTGCTCTCTGTCACAGATAAGACCTTCTCTGACCATTTCCTTGTCTCATTCTCACCCACAGTCCCCTTACCACTCCCAATCTTGCTCCTTTCTATTTCCCCCTCTGGGGAAAAAACATAATTCACTTAAAACTGCGTTAACAAAATTCCAACTGTTTTGCCTGTGGCTCCACGTCCACCATGACGTTTCTGCACCTGCCAGTCTGCTTAAGCACAGCTGACATGTGATGCCCTAATCCCCATTAAGCACATTACTTGCACTCACTCTGACCTTTGCTCCTTTCACCTCTGTTCCATCAAGTCCCAGAAATTTACACTTGGATGGATATGGTGGGCAACAGTTTATCCATCTATTGCTATATCTGGCTAAACCACATAAAACATTATCAGGTCCTGAACCGACTACAGGAACAGTTCACTATGAGAACAGGTCAGAGAATAGGAATTCTGTGGCACATAACCATCTAGAAGGACAGGGGCAGCAGATACTTAGGAAAACCAGTACCAGCATGCTTCCATCCAACTTACACTCCATCCTGACTTGGAAATATGCTGCTGTTCCTTCATCGTTACTGGGTAAAATCCTGGAAGTCACTTCCTAACAGGACAGTAGGTGTAGTTACACCCCAAGGATTATTGAGGTTCAAGAAAGCAGTTCACTACCACCTTCTTAAAGACACTTAGGGAGGTGCAATAAATGCTGGCAGCAACAGGAGAAATTATAATAGGAAAGGAGAGACATTGCAGAGAAGCTAGGTACATAATTTGTGTTTGTCTTCGCAGATGAATACACAAATTACCCTGAAATAATTAGGTCAAAGGATCTAGTAAGAGTGTAGAAATGAAATAATTATGTTAAAAATAATATTGGAGAAATTAAGGGGACTGAAGAACAAATCTTTGGAACTCAGGGGGATTATGCCCTATGGTCCTAGGTTCTCCCTCAAGGGGAAACAACCTCTCATCATTTACCCTGTCAAGCCACCTAAAAATCTCAAATGTTTTAATAAGGTTGCCTCTCAGCCTTACGTGTCCATCCTACACAACCTCTCCTCACATGAAAATCCCGCCACGCCCAGGATTAGCTAAGCGACCCTTCCCTGAACTGCCTCCAATGCCAGTGTCTATTTCCTTAGATAAGGGCCCCGAACTGTTCACAGGATTCTAGGTATGATCTATGTAGTGCCTTGTCTAGTTTTAGCAAGACTTCTGCATTTTTATACTCCATTTTCTAAATAAAGGCCAACATTGCATCCAGCATTTGCAACTCCTCAGATACTGAAGCAGTCCACGTCTAAATATAGCAGATCTGTAGTAGTAATATTGGGAAAGGCATTGAAAAGATAGAACAGGATACTTCTGAATGGTGAAAGGTTAGAAATAGTGGGATGCCCAAAGAGATTTGGGATCCATGAATTTAGGCCATTAGAACAGCATGAAGAAGCACAGAAATTAATTAATGCAGCTTGAAATGCTGGCCTTTAAATCTAGAGGATTAAAATATTAGGGAGGTAAAAATGATGCAGCAGCTATACAAGACCCAGGTTAAACACTTGGAGTATTGACAGTGGCTTGGGAACCACACCTCAGAAAATATATATTGGTCTTTGAGGAGTGCTGTATAAATTTACCAGAATTATTCCTGAGGTTAAATTAAAGGGAACGAGGGAGGTATTCCCTGGAATTTAGAAGGTTAAAAGGTGGTTTGATCAATGTTTCCAAGACATTAAAGAGGAATAGATCAGGTAGTTAGAATAAAACTGTTTTTGAGAGTTGAGGAGCCTAGGATTAAGGGGTACAGTCTAAAAGTTAAAGACCTTTCAGTGGTGAAATTGGGTTTTCTTTTATGAAGTAAGGATGATAAGAGTTTGGAACTCACCTCCACAAAAAGGAATTGATACTGTTACCTTTACAATTTAAATAAATCTAACTAAACAAAAAGACTTCCACATAGTTTGCCTTGCTTCCAGTCATTAGAATATCACTTATCAACAGGGGTCCAACAGCTTGAGTAGTAATGACGAGATACTTACTTTCACAATGTTCTAAGAACTGGATACATTCTTGTATAACGGTGTCCCTCAGCATAATCATGTGTTTTGCCATATTCTCCAGTAAAGACAAGAAGCACCGTTTCGCATAATACCAAGTATCTGTTCCAAGCTGCAAAGGAAAAAATATGACCAGTGTTTGGTAGCGAGGGTTAATTCATGAAAATTGGACAAAACTTTATGTTAAATCAGCTGCGTATTCATTTCATGAACCTTTGTCGAGGACCGCTGTGTAATAAAATCTTCTGTTAAGAAGATTTGCATTTATTTTCTCTAAAATATAATGTATTGGGATCCAATTGGCTACTTTAAAACATTAAGGTCAAAGTACACATGATTCCTTTCACAGAAATAATAGCCTTTGAAAGATGTGTGTTTTTTTGTAAATCAAAAAAATTCCAATCATTCACAAACATCTTGGGGGGAGTGACTCACTTGAATATTCAAAGTAGGTCTTTTTTTGCCATTTTGACTTAAAAGAAATTTCAAAAATATTAGATTGATTCATGAAAGAAACTATTTTGTTTTCCATTAGGGATATTTGCTATCTACAGGTAGCCATACTTTTACTCTCAGTTTTTTGTACCCCTGTCCAGGCATTAACAAATACGCAATCATCACTCCAGATACAGAGTTTGTAAGCTTAAAAAAAATCCTTCTGGGGAACTACACTGAAAGCACATTTTAGTTTTAATGCCAAAGAATGTACATTGAATTACAGGAACAACAGAACATTAATTTTGAAATTAAAAGGATCAGTTTCATTTATATAAATCCTAATATTTATGTTCCCTGAAGTATTTGCACAGTATGTGCTGAGTTGAATGGACTATGGCTTGCAAATAATTTCAGTTTTCTTTTGCACCCATTCCTAAATTAAAATTGCCTTACTTGCCTCCCCACCATGGCTCATTGTAATCTGATGATTCAAAACATTTTTAGAAGAAAATTATATAATTGGCTTCCTAAACATTTAGTAATTTGGTAGCACAGAACTTGACAGTATGACTATTCTTGAAATTGAAATTCCACAATTATTCAGGAAGGCTATAAAAAGACACATGTTGTCAAAGCTCATCTTGTGCTTCCTCCAGGGTGGCAACTAGAACTGTACACAGAACTCCAGCTGTGGCCTACTTAGTGTCTATACAGTTTCGCTACTACATTCCTGCTTTAGTATTCAATACCTCTCCCAAAGGAGGAAAACATCCCACAGACCTTCTTTACTGCCTTAACTACTGTCACCTCCAGAGGCCTGTGCACATGATATCAAGGTCTCTCACTTCCTCTACTCGTAAGGGCATAGGAAATCCTTTGAATACCCACCTGTTTGTTGTACATTTACATGCTATGATAACCTTCTCCAAATGCATAATCTTGCACTTTTCCAGATTGAATTTAATATGATATTCTTCTGCTCACTTATCCACTGATATCATCTTGCAGTTGACTGCTATTCTCTTCACTATTAACTACCCTGCCAATTTTTGTGCTGTTTGCAAATTTTTCCATTCATGCATTCTACACTTAAATCTAAATCATTATACCACAAATAGCAAGGCCCCCAAAACTGAGCCCAGTGGCACACCACTGCAATTATTCAAGTGCCATGGATACAAATGTATTTTTGAATTACTCGGAGATAATGGATGCATTGACAGTAATCTTTCAAGAATCTTTAGATTCTTGGAAACTGCCAGAGCATTGGAATACTGCCAATGTAACACCCTTATTCAAAAAGGAAGGGAAACAAAAAGTAACTATAGGCTTAACAATCGTTCATTGAGAAAATGGTGCTGTCCATTATAAAATACACAATAGCAGAGAATTTGGAGATATATAACGTAAATCAATTAGAATAAGCATGGGTTCATGAAGGGGAAATCGGGCTTGACAAATTTAATAGAGTTTTTTGAGAAGGTATGGGGAGGTGATGGCCTTGTGGTATTATCACTGGACCGTTAATCCAGAGACCCAGATAATGTTCTGGGAACCTGGGTCTGAATCCAGCCACAGCAGATGGTGGAATTTGAATTCAATAAAAAAAAAAATCTGGAAAAAAGGGTCTAATGATGACCATGAATCCGTTGTCGATTGTCGGAAAATCCCATCTGGTTCACTAATGTCCTTTAGGGAAGGAAACTGCTATCGTTAGCTGGTCTGGCCTACGTGTGATTCCAGACCAATGTGGTTAACTCTTTAACTGCCCTCTGGGCAATTAGGAATGGACAATAAATGCTGCCTGGCCAGAAACACCTCATCCCATGAATGAATTAAAAAAAAACAAACTGAATAGATAAAGAATGACCCAGTAGGTATACTATGTTTGGACTTCCAAAATACATTCAATAAAGGTACAGCATATAAGGCATTTTAATAAAATAGGAAGGCATGGTGTGGGGATTGTACATTAGTACGGATTGATGATTGGCTAACTAACAGAAGGCAGAGTTGGGATAAAGGGGGGCAATCTTAGGATAGCAACCTGTAACTAGTGGAGTGCCACAGGGATCAGTGCTGGGGTTACAAATAGGAAAATGAACATACCATTGCCAAGTTGGTAGATGCAATATAATGTGGGAAAATGTGAGGTTATACACTTCAGAAGGTAGAACAGAAAAGCTCAATATTGATTATATTGTTTAAATGGAGAAAGACTGCAGAAAGCTACAGCACAGAGAGATTTGAAGGTCCTCGTAAATGATTCACAAAAATCTAGCACTGAAGTTCAGCAGGTAATGGGAAAGGCAAATAGAATGTTGGCCTATATTTCAAAGGGAATGGAGTATAAAAAAGGGAAGTCTTGCTGAAATGATAAAAGGCACGAGTTAGACTATATCTAGAATAATGTGAACAGTTTTGGTCCCCTTATCCAAGAATGATTCACTGGTATTGGAGGCAGTCCAGAGAAGGTTTACTAGGTTGATCTTAGGTATGGAGATATTTCCTTATGAAAAGAAATTGAGTAGGTTGGGCCTGCACTTATTGGAGTTTAGAAGAATGAGAGGAGGCCTTCCTGAAACACAAAAAATTCTTAGCGGGTTTGACAGAGTGGCTGCAGAGAGCTTGTGACCCCTTGTTGGAAAGTCTAGGATCAGAGGGCATAATCTCAGAATAAGGGGCTAACTCATTTAAGACAGAGATGATGAAGAATTTCTTCTCTCAGGGACAGTGAATCTGTGGAATATTTAACTGCAGAGGGTGGTCGAGGCTGGCATGTTAAGTGCATTCAAGGCTGAGATAGACAGATGTTTAATCAAGTGATCACATCAAGTATTATGTACACACGACAGAAAAGTGGAGTTAAGGATTGTCAGATCTAAGGTTTTGGAGTAGATCTGTGGCTCGGGTTGTGGGTGTTGAGGTCGGTTGGCTCGCCAAGCTGGTTTGTTGTTCCACAGATGTTTCGTTACCGTGCTTGGTAACTCTGGGCTACTCTAGGTTTAAACCCCAGATTGAAAAACCAGGCGGGAAAACACACCGATGCTTCATCAGAGGCTGCACTGAGGATGTTACCAAGCATGGTAATGAAACGTCTGCAGAACAACAAACCAGCTCGGCGATTGTCAGATCAGCCATGATTTCATTGAATGGCAGAGCAGACTCGATGGGCTTAATGGCCAATTTTTGCTCCTACATCTTATGATCTTATTTAGCATTTGTTCATTTTTTAAGTAAACCATCACGATTACATTACTCAACAAAATGAATGATTTAAAGAGATAAATTTGAAAGCCAGAATTGGATTATCAAAATGGGCTGACAGGATTCACTTTGTAGAGTAACATTACCCAGATTTTTCTCAACATCAAATGGATGTTGTAGAAGCCCTATCAAGGTAGAAGTTTTCACTTGATATAATGGGCTACTTTTGCTTCATCTTACCTTTTTATTGTACGGCTCCAAGCTCTTTATTACTCTTGAAATGCCAAATTCATAATTTCCTTTAGCACAGTATAATGTCCTGAGAGAATTGAGAACATAAAACTACATGAAAATAGCACTATATCTGTAAAGGTCAACACAGATTCATTACTAAAAGTATCAATTTATGAATGAATGAGTTGTACGAGAGTAACTTATTTCTTTTTTGAAGAAAGTCACTGACTTCCTCACAGTATTCAAACACTTGACAACAGGATCAAAACCCAAGTAGGTTTGATGTGAATGTGCATTTCACATATGTAAATCATTTAAAAAACACCCTATTTCTAAAACTTTCCTTCAAAGCCCACATTGCCTCGATTTCCATAAGTAGCAGCAAATAACCTCACTAAGCTTCACTTCCAGCTATCTTCATCATCCATTAGCATGAGACTATCCCCTTTTCCCTGAAGATTCAATTACATAATGCCATTTGAGTGAAACAATTCATCCCTATTATCACAAAGTACTTGCATAAAATATTAAACATGATCCATTTATGAACGCTGGAAGTGCTGGATATACTTTGAAGAGTAAAGAAATATATCTGTTCTGCTCTGGAGCTGGTTATTTAAGAGGCCCTACTACTGCAAACATTCCTCTCTCCCCAACAATTACAGCATGACTGCCAACTAGCTTTATTTACCTATATTAGTAGGACATGTGGCTTGAAATATAACTTTACAAATAAATTATCCCACCATTAGGAAATCTGCTACTGTAAACGGGTCTCAAGGATTCACAATAGGATGCAATAGGGGCAGCATGGCGGCCCAGTGCTTAGCAATACTATCTCACAGCACTAGGGACCCGAGTTCAATTCCACCCTTGGGCAACTCTCTCCCCGTGTCTGGGTGGGTTTCCTCCAAGCATTCCAGTTTCCTCCCAAAGTCCAGGGATGTGCAGGTTAGGTGGATTAGCCATGCAAAATGCAGGGTTACAGGGATAGGGTAGGACAGTGGGTCTGGATGGGATGCTCCTTGGAGGGTTGGTGTGGACTTGATGGGCTGAATGGCCTGCTTCCATACTGTAGGGGTTCTATGTAATATGACTTTTGTACCACAGAGTCTTATGTTTCATTTGTTCACATTTGCTCTTTGGATGTGTACTTGACTTGAACTACTTACTGATGATTTAAAGAATAAAAATCTAATTGTACAGGACACTGTTGTTTATTGGAAGATAAAAACAGGTGGCTACCAATCTTAATATTGGATAGATTTCCAAAGCTGAGAAAAGTATGCGTTATTTGGCATGATTGCCTCAAATATGTGAGAATTCTTTTAACTTAAGAAAATTGTTAGAAGATCCATATTATTTAAAACAAGTTAAATCAGATGGCAGTGAGATGCTCTAACATTTGCCAGTCTTATTCGTCTGATGTAACATAGATCTGGGCTTTGATATGACCTGAGGTGACTGGAATTTGGATAGAACTCAGCAAATGTCTTCACAACATTAAAATGTGCATTTCTGAATTTTATTGCAAGCATTCTCTACTTTATATTTAGACCAATTCCAAATACAACTTTATAATATCTAAATGTTGGTACAAAGGGGGTTGGAGCGGCAGCCAGTGGGATGGACAGGTGAATGGCCGGAGGGTTCTGTCACGGTTGTACATCATCACTGCCATCTGCCCATGTGAAGGTGGCCGGTTGCCATCTTGGCATTGGCAACACACACTACAAAAATTACAATACTCAGCTGAAGGAAAGGACTAAGTACTGCAGCATTCCTGTCGTTAATAGAACTGAACAGTTTTTACAATATACTGTTTCTAATTGTTTTCTTATATCAATTCTAAAATCACTTATTAGTGCATACTCTAAATTATTTGCATTTAGATTACCAAATGTTTGAAATTAATTTCCTTTACATATTATTCGTATGTCTTTAAAACTGCTGTTTAAAAGCTTAACTTCAACACTTAAAACCAGTTTTCTTAGTGCAACTGCTGCTTGTATTAACCAAGCTCTGCCGTCCATGGCAACACAAGCTGTATTTCCTAATCACTGCTTAGGGTGAGCATCCACTTTGGAAAGTTACTCCTCCCTCCTGAATATTATTTGCAGCAGCAAACCCATTCACGATATCACTGATTTCTGAGACGAAAACATCTAATATACTGCACGGGATTGCGTTGCTCTCACACTTAATATGCCACTGTCAAATGATATCCAACTTACCCTATAACAAGATTAACAATGCAGAGGTGATAAATTTTTTTGTCAGGGTCATCATATGCCAGTTGTTCCTCTTCTTTTTCAATCTTCCGCATTAGCTCCTCTGCCTTTCAAGGGAGACATGTCCAAACATTATGTCAAAATAAGCTAAATGGATACGGAACCTTCATGTAATCAATTCATAAAATCAACATATTTACTTCCAAATAACTGACCAAGTTCAGAACTAACATTTGAATAATAGTATTGTAAGTGGTACTAAATGTAAAACTGCAGTAAAGGCAATGAGAGAAGCACCCAATAGTCAGGACTTAAAATGAATTCACTGAAGCATATTTTTTCATAATACATGCCTTATTTATTACTAATTTACACGGTCATTATGTCAGCAGCCAGGACTCATTTGAGAACTTTTGTGCATTTACACGTATGACGTACATTGTATATGTAACACTTTTCACCAGTAGCTAGTTACAAAAGTATAAAAAGTTGTAATGTTGTCATTTCAACAGCTTGAAGTGAAGACACTGTTCTGTCTAACATATGACACAGTGAATTCAACCAGAATTCAATTCAAACCACGTAGCTTAGTGAAAAAAGTCTGCAGCAAATTTAAACGACTCAGGGAACCAGACTGAGGGCAACGAAGCATTGATAGAGAAACAAGAAATGAATTTAAACAGTGCAGGAACCTGACCACGTCAGTGGGGCTTCGTGGAAGATGATGGGAACACGAGTCAGAGCAGTGGAGTCCTTCAGTAGAAGCTTAATAATGAATTGCAGAAGCAGCGATTCCAAGTGGGGTAAAGGTCATCAAGGAAGAAACCTGGAATGAACTTAAGCAGAATTGGAAATCCAAACATTTCACGCTTCTTTGTGCCAAATGTAATCTGCTACATGTTTGCCTATTTCACCAGTCTATCTATGAGGAATAGGAGAGGATTAACGAATAATCCTTCAGTAACTTCAGTGGTAATGCTGTGGGAGCTGGAAGAGAAACACTATGTTCAATTCTTTTGCAGACACTGTATTAAGAGGAATGGAACAAGGCCCTTCAAGGACAGTTCACCAAGTCCAAGGTTATGGATACACATTGAGGAATCTACAACTGAGAACAGGGTATGAGAAATCTAGTGAGGAGGAGAGAAACTGCAGACCCTTGGCCTGATCAAAAACTACAAAATACTTCACATCTGTTAGGATAATGTGAAAAATTGCAGAAAGAAAAGATAGACATGCAATTTGCACAGTGTTTTTCACAACATTAGAAAATCCCTTATAAACAATGAAATATTTTTGAGGTACAGTGACAGTTGCAATACAAGAGAAGACAAAATAGAAGCACAGCAAAATGCAACAAATTTCATTAAAGTGACTGACTGGCTAACAGACTTTCTTAGAGCTGGAGATCTCAGTGGATCTTTATGAATGACAGATCTGGAAGTCCCCCTACCATTTGCAGCCAATTCCATTTTGACTGGTAGGGATACCGGCAGGATGTTAAGGCCACACAGGTTTGCACTACAAATTGGCTGGCATAATTAAAATCAATGCACTGAACAAGCAGATTCGATTTTCATTCCAGGAATGGCTTCAGTATGTCTGTGACCTCTGACTTCATGGTAGAGACACAAATGTTTATGAGGGTGGGTCAAGTATGTAGAACTATCAAGCTGCCAAGTTATTTAAATCACATTGTCCTTTAAATTTTGACAAAGGATGCCTGCCTTTTCTGTGATGCTATGACTTAGCTCTAGAGCAAGTGGGACTTGAATCCAGGCCTCCTGGCTCTAAGGTAAGAACACTACCACAACAGCCGTTGGAGCTTCCACAATCAATCAGCAGAACCCTAGGGGTTGCTGCAACTTCATAGCTTGACTGACAGTCATATGTGGTTATTTAAGGATTAGCCATCCTTATTTTGAAAGTTACATTACCTCAGCATGGCTCATGCTCTCTGTCCACACTAGGTACTATGGATGGTGTGGAGGATGGTTGGGTGGTGGTGGGGGTGGTGCATGTATTGGTGAATTGCAAGTACTGGGGCTGTAAGTGGCCTTGGGAAAGATTAGAGGGGATGAGAATTGGCATGGCGGATAAGAGGGGCCATTGAGGTGGGCTGGAGCATGATTTGCATGAATGGGTATGAAGGGAGTACAGAGATGATCAGATATCAAGGTTAAGGGCTAGAGGACCTAATATTTTACAATATAACCCAAACAAAGCTTCAGTGAATTGAGGCAGACCATTTAACCACCTTGTCTTAGCACGTGACAGACCCTGTGTCCACCTACATTTTTATGTCCATAGTGACAGGCCTGAATCTATCCCTCATCCACATCCCTGAATGAATATCATGTGTCATCCAAGGCCAGTGTGCCAGTGAAACTTCCTGTTTCTTGCTACTGTCTTGAATTAAGGCTAATCTGCACTATTGAAAGCCAAATTGCGTCATCTAAAAGGTAAGTGCATTGTGGCTGGATCAGGTGCTGGAAGATGCTGTGCAACTCATTCTGAGGTAGGAAATGACTGAATAGTGCGACGACAACGTAGAAAGTGGGTTTCACGATTTTGCGATACTTTCTTGAAGTGCAGAGGAAGAGAAATGTATTCCATTCACTGTGATCCAGCAATACCTCCTTTCAAATTCTCAGAAGGCAGTGGAACCAGACAGCTATGGGAGCCAATGCTAGGATATGAATGCAATGCTGTGAAAAAATAAATTACCTCCCATAAGTGGTCAAGCTCAGCAAATTCACCTTCAAATGCCATATCCTACCGACAGCAACACCAGCCTCATTCAATGTTCAATGGACTACATTCTCAGCATTCACCCAACAATCTCCATCAAGCAGAATTCATACCAAACATTCATTGTTCCATACCACCTCTTGCGCTTAGAATTGCTTACAACTTGGATACAGTGTCAGCAACGACAAAGAGATTGCACACTCTCACTGACACCCTCTTTTTTGGTGACAAGGTGGTCCACAGGTTTAATTGACAATTGGTGGCTATAAGAGCAGATCAGAGGCTAAAATATCTGCAGTGAACAACTTACCTCTCGACTCCTCAAGGTGTGACCACTGTTCACAAGACACAAGGTTTGCAATCAGCGATGAAATACTCTCCAGTTAGAGCTTGGACAAAGCTCAAAAGGCTTGATACCATCTAGGACAAAACAGCCCATTGATTGGCACCCAACTTAAACACACTCTCTACCACTGATGCAACAATGTGGACCATCTACAAGGCAGCACCTGCAAATTCCCATCTGAGCCTTTCATCACCCTGACATGGAACTATACTGACGTTCTTTAATTATGTCAAAGTCCTGGAGCTCCCTCCCTCACAGCACTGTGGACATACCTATACTCCATGAACTGCAACAGGTCAAGAAGGTATCTTACCACCACCTATCCAAGGGGAATAAGTATTAAATTCTGGCCTAGACGGTGATATCTACATCTAGTGAACAAGTTAAAACAAACTGCTGCAGAAATCTATCCTGAACCAGTCAAGAATTGTCAGAAAGCTCCAATAAATAAAGTTAAATACCCTGATTAAACCACCATTGCTACACAAAAGTCAACTTGCTGCATCTATACAATCTATCGCTTCATAGCTGTAACCTATGGAAACTGTCCCATAGTTTTAAATTTGCTTGTATTTCTTAATTCTATCTGTAAAATTCTTAATCAATAGGCTGCATTTAACATCAATTTTACTTTTAGATGGAGCAATGAGCACGCACATGCACAAACAGAGCATTGCAATGCTAAGTCACTGCTAAGGGGCAGAGCAGCTAAATCCTATCACAAGGAAAGTGCTGCCCATATATTCATTAGACAGAATCAAACTCCTGAATGTCAGAAATCTAAACATTGTATTAAAAATAAAGTTGAGAACTGCATCAACCGATCCTGATTGCAATGTGGAGTTGCCGAACGTACAATAAGAAATGTGAATGATATTCATGATCAATATAGTGAATAATTATTTGCTATTAATATGGACCTTGATGAGAATAGTGAACATGTGATTTAACATGGAGTGCAGCGATTGATTAAATAAAAAGGAAGTTCACTGTTCCGAATAGTAAGCCATTCCTCGGAATGGTGATCTGTTCTGGTCAAATGGAATTTCCAAAGTCAATGTTATTATGAACAAACACTTCTGAGAAACTCAGGTGATGTGAAACTGGTATGTATACTGACGTCATCACACACAACAGTTGTGACATGAGCTGCACAAAAGATATACTGTCAAAACAGGCTCCTGTCATAGCTGACCACTGTTACAGGTGCAATTGGTGTATGCACAGATGGCTCTTGGTGGCTATCATTAACGGGAGTCTGAATGCGAACACGCTCACTATAAACACTAAGGCTACTTCTCACCCTCTACCACACTCCCTAACCGTCTTGTGGTCTTTGGATATGAAGACGTCGGTGTGGGACTGGCGTGGACAAAGAAGTCACATGACAAGGTTATAGCCCAACAGATTTATTTAAAATCATTAGCTTTTAGAGTGCTGCTCCTTTACCTGATGAAGGAGCAGTGCCCTGGAAGCTTGTGATTTTAAATAAACCTGTTGGACTATAACTTGGTGTCATGTGACTTCCGACTTTGTGGACCTTCAGTCTGGTTTAAGTAGTTCCTAGCTCTGACCTGAATTCAGCCATCTATGTGTAATGGTGACAATGTTGCACCCTTCAGGCTGAATTTATGCTGCAATTTATTCGATATCGCTATGTTTTCCATATCTAACGAATCTCTTATTTAGACCACAACACCAACTTGTCCTTTTGCTCTGTTATGCTCTCGAATTTCTTAGTTCTTTCCCCAATTTTAATTATGTTATATCTGTTAGTTTTCGCTGTACCTGTAATGCCTAAAGCAAAATTTCTGACTGTTACTTAATTTGTTGCTTTTTTTGTTCTGACCTATTATTTAAGTGGTTGATGTGGTGTATATGGATTTCAGTAAAGTGTTTGATAAGGTTCCCCACGGTAGGCTATTGCAGAAAATACGGAGGTATGGGATTGAGGGTGATTCAGCGGTTTGGATCAGAAATTGGCTAGCTGGAAGAACACAGAGGGTGGTGGTTGATGGGAAATGTTCATCCTGGAGTTCAGTTACTAGTGGTGTACCGCAAGGATCTGTTTTGGGGCCACTGCTGTTTGTCATTTTTATAAATGACCTGGATGAGGGCGTAGAAGGATGGGTTAGTAAATTTGCAGATGACACTAAAGTCGGTGGAGTTGTGGATAGTGCGGAAGGATGTTGCAGGTTACAAAGGGACAAAGATAAGCTGCAGAGCTGGGCTGAGAGGTGGCAAATGGAGTTTAATACGGAAAAGTGTGAGGTGATTCACTTTGGAGGGAGTAACAGGAATACAGAGTACAGGGCTAATGGTAAGGTTCTTGGTAGTGTGGATGAGCAGAGAGATCTCGGCGTCCATGTGCATAGATCCCTGGAAGTTGCCACCCAGGTTGATAGGGTTGTTAGGAAGGCGTATGGTGAGTTAGGTTTTATCGATAGAGGGATTGCGTTTCACAGCCGTGAGGTCATGTTGCAACTGTACAAAACTCTGGTGCAGCCGCACTTGGAGTATTGCGTACAGTTCTGGTCACTGCATTATAGGAAGGATGTGGAAGCATTGGAAAGCGTGCAGAGGATATTTACCAGGATGTTGCCTGGTCTGGAAGGAAGGTCTCATGAGGAAAGGCTGAGGGATTTGAGGCTGTTTTCGTTAGAGAGAAGAAGGTTAAGAGGTGACTTAATAGAGACATACAAGATGATCAGAGGATTAGATAGGGTGGACAGTGAGAGCCTTTTTCCTCGGATGGTGACGGCTAGCACGAGGGGACATAGCTTTAAATTGAGGAGTGATAGATATAGGACAGATGTCATAGGTAGATTCAGAGAGTAGTAAAGGCGTGGAATGCGCTGCCTGCAACAGTAGTAGACTCGCCAACTTTAAGGGCATTTAAATGGTCATTGGATAAACATATGGATGATAAGGGAATAGTGTAGGTTAGATGGGCTTCAGATTGGTTTCACAGGTCGGCGCAACATCGAGGGCCGAAGGGCCTGTACTGCGCTGTAATGTTCTATGTTCTATGTTCTATTCCCATCACCTTTCCCACCTGAAATTTTCCCCTCACTCCTCATCTACCAGTTTAAAGATAACATATCAGACCATAAGAAATAGGAACAGGAGTGGGCCATTCAGCTCCTCGAGACTGCTCTGCCATTTAATAGGATCATAGCTGATCCCTTCTGCTCGGATTCTGCCTTCAGGTCAGTTCAAGTGAAGCCCATCCAAAAGATACAGCATCTTGCTATGTCCCATGAAATGAAAACCCTCTTTCTCTTGACCATTCCTTCAGTCACATGTTCTCAGTCCTATAAGAGCAAAATATTGCAGATGTTGGAAATGAGAATTAGAAACCACTGCAGAAACAGTGGATCTGTTAGCATTTATGAGGAGAGAAGCAGAGACAGCATTTCAATCCAAGTTCCAAAGTCACTGGAAGTCAGAGTCACTGAACTTGAAACGTTAACTTTGCTTCTCTCTCCACAAATGTTGTCAGACATGAGTTTCTCCAGCATTTTCTGTTCTCTTTCCTAACCAGCTCCAATTTGGAAGTAGCTCAGGAATTAGATCAGACTTTGCAGATCTTCACTCTCTCTCTCTCACCTGAGTTCCCCTTAGTTCAGCACATTATTAGTCACACCAATCATGTCCTGAATCTATACCTCTCTCTTAGGTATAACTGTCTTGAGAAAACTGTTCTGACATTGTTCCCTCTTTCTTTTGTGTTGAAGTTTCCCCAACTTGCATGCTAGCTCAATGGTCAACAAGTCGTAAGTTGCAGAATCTATGAAAACGGACCCACTAAGGACTGCTCACAACTCCATATACTGCAGACTAGACAACACAAACTGCTCAACCATAACAATCTAGATTACTCACATTATCTACTTTGTAGTTTATTATTAGGCTTTTCCTTTTTCTACACAATAATGCATTTAAGACAAAACACAGGATATCATTCTAAATATTTATGGCCTCAAGGTTACACAAAGCAATCTTACTAAATGCTGACATTCCCACTTCATCTCTGGAGTTCAGCTCTTTTGTCCATGTTTAGACCAGTGGCCCTTGTGGAATCAAAACCGAGTGTCAGTAAGCAGGTCATAAGATATAGGAGCAGAAGTAGGCCATTCAGCCCATCAACTCTGCTCTGCCATTCGATCACGGATGATATGCTTCTCAACCCCATTCTCTTGCCTTCTGCCTGTAACCCTCAACCCCCTTACCAATCAAAAACGTCTCTCTCTCTCTGTCTTAAGTACACTCAATGACTTTGTCTCCACAGCATTCTGTGGCAATGAGTTCCACAGATTCATCACCCTCTGGCTGAAGAAATTCCTCTTCAGCTCAGTTCTAAAGGGTTATCCCTTCACTCTGAGGCAATGCCCTTGGGTCCGAGTCTCTCCTACTATTGGAAACATCTTTTCCGCATCCACTCTATCTAGACCTCTCAGTATTCAGTAAGTTTCAATCAGATTCTATCCCTCCCATCCTTTTAAACTCCTTCAAGTACTGCTGTGCTGCCATATGGCTTAACGTGGCGGGGTTGCGGGGTGCTGATCAGAAGTCATATTTGAATACAACATGTCTGAAGCTAAGGCAGATACATTCAAACAAATGTAGTGAACGTAAAAATAAAAAAAAAACACTTTTTTTAATTCAGGTCCTCAGTAAATGGGTGTCTTTTACTCACCTCTTCATTTTGACTGGTCATAATGTAGGAAACACAGAGATTAGCAAGGACAATGGCACTCACATTTAAGATCTGGAAACAAAACAGAATAAGTTTCAGGGTTTGTCAGCTGAGAAGTAACAGTGCATTAAAACTGTGAAGGACATAAATTACACCTAAGCAGATCTCAAAATCAATGCATGCAAAAGGACAACTATAATATACATAATATTAAAATCAGACATTTAAAGCATGAGCAATCAAAGTACTTCAAGCAACACAATTAAACTAATACATGTGTAAGCATTGCAGAGTACGACGAGCACAATGGGAATAGATATAAACTGTTATAACGTCACAATGCATTTATTTCACAGGTTCAAAACCGTTATTATAGTAAACTCTATTTTGTATGAGCAAGGTCAATGAATTGACTTATAGTAGCATTAGTTTATTTGAAGACAGCATATTCGATTTCATTGGCCAAGCAATCTACCCACTAATGAGAAAGTGTAAACGTTTAACAGTAGCTTCAAACTCTATCAAATGCTAACTTGGTTAAAGAGTAAAAGTAACTTTTCTTAGTTGACAAAGTAGCACAATATTTATTTTATTTCCTATTGTTGAATTTGTGTGAATAATTTCTAATTTGCATTTCATAAAACAGGATGGATTTTCCATGAGAGCAGCAGAGAAGTTGGCAGGGATAGGCTAGATAATAAAGTAGAATGGGGAGAGCTACCCACTTCTTTACTGCCCGCTCAGAAATTAAATTCTGAATGGTGAGCCTGATGGTCAACCTTCCCATCCGACTGCCAATTAATGGTGTCAAGTGATTAATTAACAAGGGTCTCATTCTACCCGGTTGCAGATAGTCCAGCTCCATGCAGGAAGAGAAAGAGCTCGCTCTTCTGATTAGTAAAAGCATTCTGTGCAGACCGTCAGTTTGGTCATGGGGGTCTCCTCGATCTACACTCAGTTGTACAAGACCGAAGGACTTGACCTGGGGCAGAGGTGTGTCCTGAGTCCCACCCCCTGCTCCCTCATCCTGCGATCCCCAAAGTCAGGAACCAAACAGCACCTGCTATTTTTCCCTTTAATCTTCCAGCTAGGGTTCCAGAGAATGTTGTTCTGGCAGCAGCTATATATGCTGCATAATGCTGCCGAGTTCTGGAGATGCCAGTTCATTGTTGGCCAGAAGCACTAAGTGAGCTGGATATCCTGCTCCAGGTTCACAATTCATTAGAAATCTCACCCAAGACCAAAAGGCTGCTTGGTCGACATTTGATCCACTAGATTCATTGAACAAGTGGGCCACAGGATTTTCTCCACAAAATTCTTTGCTTTCAGATTTGGTCTGAAAGTGGGAAAATTCCACGCTGAGTGAATTAAACAGTCCTGAAAATCGGGGACCAAATGTAATGTCTCCAGTTTTGTCGATGATACAAAACAAGGTGGAAATATTAATTGTGAGGAGATGGTGAGAACTTGAGGGAATTTAGACAGGCTAAGTAAGTGAGCAAGAAAATGGAAGAAGAAAATGGGAAGTTATCCACTTTGGTGAGAGAGACAGAATTTCGGAAAACGTCTTGAATGGGGAGACATTAGTAATTGCAGAAGTCCAAAGGGACCTGGATATCTGAGTCCATGAGGTACTAAAAGCCCCATGGAAGTGCACCAGGCAACTCGGAAAGCAAATGGTGTGTTGGCCTTTATTTCAAGAAAATGTGAATGCAGGTGTACACAATCATTGCTGCAACTGTATAATGGCTTGGCACATTTTGGCTTCTTCATTTTTTTTTCATAGAATCCCTACAGTGTGGAAACAAAGGGAGGATATATTTACCATAGAGGGAATGGAACGAAGGTTCAGCAGAGTGGTCCCTGGGACGGTTGTTTTGTCATATCCTTGGGGGGGGATAGATGAGAATGGGCCTATATTCACTACAGTTCAGAAAAATGAGAGGGAATCTCCCCTGGCCCAGAAGTGTGAGTAGAACCAGGGGCAAACTCTCAGAAGTAGAAGTTGCTCACTTGGACCGAGATGAGGAGGACTTTCTTCAGTCAGGATGACTCTTTGGAATTCTCCACTTCAGAGGGCTGTGGACATCCAACTGTAATATATATTCAAGATAGAGATAGGTAGATTTCTAGAGATTAAAGAAATTGTGTGCAAGTACTGTTGAGATAGATCATGATATAGTTGAGTGTCTGAGTAAGCTTGAAAGGTTGAATGGCCTATTCCTACTCCTATTTCTTATGCTTCTTAAAGATATTTATAAGTTAATTGCCTGAACTAAGTAACTTTAGAAAACAACATCCTTGAGATATGCTCCATTAAATATAAGAACATAAAAAGGAGGAGCACAAGTAGTCTATTCAATAGGATTGTGGCTTCAACTTTAATTCCTTTGTCCAGTTCACCTCTCATACTGAGGGAGGGCAGAACTCTAGGAAGTCTGATGTTAGATTTTCAATAAATCATGATTGAAAAGTGCTAAACATCCTTGAGAGGTGAACAGTGTGACAACATGGGGCCAACATTGCTACTTACAATTCACCTGGTAAAATCAACATGCAAAATGTTGATATTGAATTATTGTGATCCGAACACACATTGTGTGTAGGTTTCATCAGGAATATTTCCAGTGAACTATATCATCATTAACAAACTTACAGAATATGCATATAATTGGAAAATGAAGTTCAGTATAAAGTATGAACTGTAACATTTGGATAAGAAGACTAGGAGGTAAACAGCTTGAAAGAAATGCAGATAGAGTAAGGAATCAAAGAGACCTTGGGGGTACAATGAGCAGATCATCAAAATTAATGATAGATCTTAATAATACCACAAAAATACATTGGTTGATTTCTAGAGCCATAAAATTGAAAGGCATAGAAGTTGAGTTAAACTCAAAATGTGGTTAGGCCACATTTGGAATACATGCAGTTTTAGGTTCAATATTACAAAAAGATATTTTAATGCAAGTTTCAGCAAGTCTGAGTGTAAAACATTATTGTACCATTGTTCAAAGACCAAAAAAGGTTTAGATCGACGATACTAGAACCGAAAGGATACAAGATTAAACAGGTGTAGTCTTTTTCCCTAGAAATGAGAGGGTGGAGTCGAGGTGAAAAAGATCTTTAAAATTATGTAGGTGTTTGCTAGCTATCGAGAAATGTTTTCTATTGACGGGGAGACCAAAATCAAGGTCAGAAAGCTAAAATATTCACCAATACATCTAACAGGGAATTCAGTTGAAACACCTTTAATCAGAGTGGCAAGGTGGGGGAACTTGGTAGCACATGGAGATGTTGAGCTGAATAAGGAGAAAACTAATGTACAGCATAAATACAGGCACAGATCAGTTGGGCCAAATAGCCTGCATGTGTGCTGTAGATTCCATTTGTTCCAAAGGAATTGTATTGAAAATATTGCAGGCACTTGCTATTTCATAATCTATAGACTATGTTTCAATGTAGTTTGCCAATTTTCTGTACTTTAAAACTGGAATTTGCACATTTTAAACAAATGACCGTTGAAGCAAAAATTATAGCTTTAAAAGGGAGCTTGAAATGAATGCAAAAAGATGCAAAGGAAAGGCAAGAAAATGCGATTAGATTAGATAGCTCCCATTTTGGAGTTAGTCATGGTGTAATGCCAATGAGTTCAATGGCGTCTTTCAGTACTGTGATTTTTCTATTTGGAACTGGTGAACAGAGTATTATGAACAGTCTAATCAAACAAAGATGACAAACTTTAGCTCCAGTAACCAGTTGACTTTTGGATTCTATTTTTTAAGAAAAAAATTGTAGGAGTACAGATATTTAGAACAGGTAAGTGAACTCCAACTAAAGATCACATTTAAATACAGACTCCTGCAGCTGAATTGGGAACAATTAAATCTGTGCTGCATGAAGGACAGTTCCTTAAGAACTCACAATAAAACATTCACATCCGATTGTTACAGTAAACTGATAGTTTAACTATTAGTTAAAACACAAAAGCTTTGTGATCTCTACCACTCTGAAGGACAACTGCAGTGTCAGTATTGTCTACATGTGGATTCATTGCAAGAGCATCAAGGGTAGGTGATGGCCTGGCGGTATTATTGCTAGATTATTAATCTAGACACCCAGGTAATGTTCTGGGGACCTGGGTTCAAATCCAGCCACAGCAGATGGTGGAAGTTGAAGTCAATAAGAATCTGGAATTAAGAGTCTAATGATGACCATGAAACCATTGCTGATTATCAGGAAAAACCCATCTGGTTCACTAATGCCCTTTAGGGAAAGAAATCTGCTACCCTTACCTGGTCTGGCCTACATGTGACTCCAGACTCACAGCAATGTGGTTGACTCCTAACTGCTCTCTGGACAACTAGGGATGGGCAATAAATGCTATCTAGCCAGGAACGCCCACATCCCATGAATAAATTTTAAAAAAGTACTGATAAGTAGTGTCATTAAATGGGCTTTTATTTCACCCAATAACGTGATCTTAGACCATGTTCTTTACAATGCAAAAGAAGGCTCAGTGAGTCTGCAAGTTCACACTTGTCCTACAGACCATTCAATAAAGAACTGAATGCAAAATCAGTTTCTCCCACAATAGGGAACTATCCTTAGCTACCCATAACAATCCGCGTGTGCAAACCATGGGCTGTGCCACTACATTTTGCTCTGACTAAGCTAGTGTCAATAAGTGACAATCATGCAGATAGGGTTAGGGTTAAAATAACGCCAAGGATATTCACAAATTAAATTTACGCTTGAAAAATACCTGTGCTACCTTTGTGTTCTCAATAAATCTCACGTTCATAGCAATAGAGTTGGATAGGAAAGCTACGTCTGTGATGGGGAACCTCCCATCTTGGGCAAGAGGGTCTTTTATGTGCTTCCCATACCATCAGCTAATAGTGAGTTTCACCACCGAAAAATGTCTCCTGTTACGTGATCTCAAGTGTCTCCACTGCATGACAGTGGTTCTTTCACTGGAATTAAGTGAGAACCAGCAAAAAGCCAGAGGGCATAAAAGGCTTACTTCCTGTTGTACTATCAGGACACCATGTTTAAAGGTTTGCTCCAAGTTCTGCTCGTTTGCACCTGAATTTTGCACTAAGGTGGTGGAACCCGTGTAAGAGTAAAATTGTCATTGTCTCCCCAAACCATAGAACTGCTCTGTCATTACAGAGAGATGTCTGGTGGTAGTTTAACCAGGCGAAGGGAGAGGTTGAGAAGGAGAATCCTTCATGATAACCTCTGCAGGTGCGGAAGCTGAACCCACATTATTGGCATCATTCTGCATTGTAAACCAGCCATCCAACCACCGGATCTAAACCAGCCAAATCAGTCCCATCACTCTTAAACTTGGCAAGATTTAAACATCTATCAACAATTTACAGGCAAAAAAAGTTTACCTGTGCAACACAAGTGGCACTACAACTTACTACAAAATCTGTTTTCAAGATACGTTCTTTAATTAGTTCGATCTAACTCATTATTTCCATAATTAATCTTCATTACCACTGGTCCCTAGCTGATGCAAAAAACAGATGGCCATGCCAGCTTTAAAACAATTCCTTAAACTAAAATAATTTTGGAGAAATGAAGTAACTCATTTTACAAGTAAAATTGATTTGATATGATGTATTCAATATAGTAGTCTTGACATAACCTTGAGATAAGCTCTTGCACTCTTACATTACAATGAAGGAATATAACTATAACACTAAACAACACTTCTCACATTTAGATCCTGCTCTGTTAAATCAGGTCAAGAGTTAAAAAAAATCTACTGACAGTTTGATTTTACTGAAAATCTTCTCCTACAGGAACATCTTTACATGATACCCTAGCCCAAATGTAGAAAAACAAGGGAAATATTATCTAATATTGGCCCAACGACAGTGAAAAGTGGGGAAGGATCATGTCAGACTAGCCCAACTACAGCTGACAGAGGTGAGAAGTGATGTTACATTTTCCTACTGTAGTAAACACAGGTAGATGTTCAAGTGCTTTGTATAATTTAAGCAGCAATCAATACATTATCCTCTTTATCTATTAGTGGTAATGGAAACTCACAGAATTATATCTACCAACTGCCCAGTGTCTCTTAATAACTTATTTTAATTTTGGCACAGTTCAAAAAAAATCTGATTAGAATGGACTCTAAATTACCTGCAATTTTGCCATGTTCAAGTACAAATCCTGATGGAATATAGATGCAATATTTTAAGAACAAGCTCCCTTAAAATGGAACAACTAGAAATGATATTTTACAAAAATTAATTATTTTTACATTAAAGAAACATTTATAATTTCTCTTTTGGAACAACGTACTACAACAATTTTATCTTCTTAAGCAATCCTTTTCATAGCATTAATTCCAATTTTCCTCTTTGCTATAATACTAATGGACCTTTTCTAATAAAGCATATAGATAATATGGTTGTACAATCTACTGTATGAATTATTAGCATTGGAAAGGTATTAAAATTACAAGTTTTAACAGGTGACATATACATGAGCCTTTAAAATTGCCATTTTTGTTTAGATAGTTGGTGGGAAGATGCGCAGGTCATAAAGTCATTACGACACAGGAGGTCATGTAGCCTGAGAGTCCATGTTGGCTCTCTGTAGGGCAATCCAAACAGTCCCATTCCCTTGCTCTATCCTTGTAAATTTAATGCCCTTTATGTGCCCATCCTATGTCATTCCAAGATCATACATCATCTCTGCTTCCACCACATTTGCGGGTAAAGAGTTTGAGGCCATTATCATTCACAGTGTAAAAAGATTCCCCCCCGTATCTCTTGTCTAAACTCTTATCTCACAGTCCTTGTTCTACAATGTCAAGGGGTACAAATGTTCTCCACCCGTCATTGTCTTATCCTTTTTGATCAAACCTCCTCTGAATTTAGTTTCTCTGTCAAGAATAACCCAAAATCAATAGGAGAGGAAACAAGTTAGTAGAAAAAAAAGGGTTTGAAATAGAAAAGAGCAGATTGCAGACAAATGAGTGAGCTGGCTAAGGAGAGATAGGAGGAGAAAGTGACGCACAGAATTGTACATTAACAGCCATATTCTTTTAAAGACGAAATTGCAAAGTTGCAGAATAAACATATACTATTAAAAATACGGCTTCAGAATAGGACTTCTACAAAAAGAGGTTAAAACAAACTAGGAGTGGAGAAAAGGTCATCAGGCTTCTAGATCTGGTAACATTGAAAGAAACAAGAAAATGACGGAAGATTAAGAAAGGCAGAGGAAACAATGAAGGATACAGAAGGAATTTTTAAAAAAAAACAATAAAACACTTTTCAAATATATTAGCAAATTATCAAATGGGAAGTGGGATCCAAAAACATAGTGAGTCAATTGACAATGAATGGAAATTAGCAGCAATACTTAATTATTTGCTCTAGTATTGACTGATGAGAAGCATGTTGGGCAAGAGTTATCTCTATTTCTGTAAAATAAGATACTATATCATTGCCCATCGTTGCTTTGTGGGCACTTTGTAAGAGTTTTTCTTCCTGTCATTTCCCTATATTCCTGCAAATTTCCTCCCTTCAAGTATTTATTCTATTATCATTTGCAAGTTATCAGTGAATCTACTTCCCTTTCAGGCAGAGCGTAACAGATTATAATAACTCTCTGCTTAAAATAAATTCTCCTCACCTCACCTCCGGTTACTTGATCCCTTGGTGAGTGGCAATGGTTTATCTTTATATACTTGACCAAAATCCTTTGCGATTTTGAACACCTCTATTGACTTTAAACTTCTTTGCTCTAAAGTCAACTATTACAGCTTCACTAACTTTAGTCCCTCCTCCTTGGTACCTTTCTAGATCTCTTCTGCCTCTGCTGTAATATGACATCCGTTCTATAGTATAATTCCCAGAGATTGGAGGATGGGTGGGGGGGTGAAATCTGGAAAATTTATTTCAGTGTTCTACAGTTGGTGGCTGTGCACAGGAAAACTGAACAGCAGTTCAGGCCATACAAAAAAAGAGAGACAGAGCCAACCTGAGTAATGACAGGTCAAGATATCATTAAGCTGGACAGGACTCAGAAGACATTTACCAAGGTGTAGCTGGGTATGGAAGGATTGAGTTACCAAAGGCTGGATAGGCTGGGGCCTTTATTTATTGGAAGATAGGAGATTGAGAGGCGACCTTTTAGAAGTTTATAAGATAATGAGGGATACAGATAGGGTGATGATAGTTGTCTTTTCCTGAGGATGGGGGATTTAAGACTATGAGGCATGTTTTTAAAGGTGAGAGGAGATTCAAAAAGGACATGAGAAGCAAATTTTTTTT
Source organism: Ginglymostoma cirratum (assembly GCA_024137785.1). Lineage (NCBI taxonomy): Eukaryota > Metazoa > Chordata > Chondrichthyes > Orectolobiformes > Ginglymostomatidae > Ginglymostoma > Ginglymostoma cirratum. The sequence goes on from JAHRHZ010000022.1 coordinate 43,378,242, forward strand.
TTTCTTTTGTTTTACACAGAGGGTGGTTTGCGTGTGGAATTAACTTCCTGAGAAAGTGGTGGCTCTGGGTATAATTACAACGTTTAAATGACACTTGGATAAGTACATGAATAGGAAAAGTTTGGAGGGATATAGGCCAGCAGCAGGCAAGTGTGACTAGTTTAGTTTGGGATTATGTTTGACGTGGACTGTTGGACTGAAAAGTCTGTTTCCGTGCTGTATGACTCTGTGGTCAGGAAAAATTTGGTGCCTGCATTCAAAAATTAACTTCTTAAATGTGGTGGAAAGGAAATAATTAGAAGCAGTCAAATTAGTTTGAGCTTCATACTACAGGGAAGATGTTTGGACAGTCAAAGATTTCAAGGAAGATTTCTGAAGATGTTACCTTATATGAGTAGAATCAAATGTGAATAAAGACTTTGAAAATTGCTCCTGTTTTGGTTAGAAAATAAGAGATTATGGAGTAATTTGACAGAGATATTCAAAACTATTAACAAAAGGAATGAGAATGCTGAAACAGCCTGTTCCCAGTGATTGAGAGGTAGAGATTGTAAAGGTACAAAGACAAATTTAGATACAAAAAAGTTAGGGCAACGGTTTTATACAATGGGCAACAAAACATTAAAAAGTGCTATCAGTTAGTGACTGAAGCAGGGACCATACTAATATTTAAGAATAGGTGGGTTGAAAAGAAAGTAAATGAAATATGACAGCAGGACAAGCATAAGGGATCAGGAACACAGAATAGACATTCACAAGAACTGGGTGGGCAAGTAGCCTGTCTCTGAACGAATTTTAACTAATTCTATACATTGGCCCATAAATGTTCATCAAGAACATCGATTTTCAAATCAATTTGATATCATATTTTGATTGCCTTCTTAACTAATATTTTTTGCCTATTAATAAGCCTCTATTTTTGTGGTACAATGTAGATGTAAATGCTGGAGAGCTTGTTCGCCTGTGGTCAGTGAAGCATCGGAGATATTTTATAGTTGATTAGCATTCACACCTCAACTCCTTTTCAGTGTTTCACATCAATAATTCTTAGCCCTTGCTACATAGTACAGATTTGGACAAGTTAGCAATTTTAATTATTTTAATTTAATTGAAATTAATACAATAGGTCTGATTTAACTTTTGACGTTTTAAAAAAACTTTTCCTTTGGAGCGTTTGTCTGTTATCTAAAAACATAACAGAAAAAGCAAAAAAAAAAATTCTTAAAAATATTATGTGAAACTTTTTGGCAAATTATGTTCATGCAAAATTAATCTCATTTCTTATTTGATTCAAGCTGCTAAACAGGATTGCTTAATATCTAATTACTCCTTAACTGGGCTAATGGCTTTTAAATTAAGTTCTTCACATGGTGATTTTGTTCTGTAGAACCTATGAAATTCTAGGATATCGGGAGTGTACTTCATAAAGCTTTCTGAGATTGATCTAAAATTCAACATTCTTTTTGACTTTGCAGAATGCCACATTTCGGTATAAAAATCTGTTACTCAAAAAACGAATGGGCAGCCTTATTTGTCTTTGAACTAAATCCAGGTAAACTGTTAGAGATACTGCATTTTCCAATTTGATATCTCTAAAAATTAAACATTATGTGTCCCCAAAAAACTGGTACGTGTTCTGTTGTAACTTAATAGACAGACAAAAATCACCAAATAAAAGTATTTCAGCACTAACTAGTTGGTCAATTTAAGTTTAGGTTTGTGCTCAGTGAGGAAGTATTTATTGTTTCATCATAGAATCTGCTAAATTTAGTTTTTACACAAAGGGAAAACTTCCAAAAAACAAACAACATAACCGAGAAGAGCAGCTAGTGATCACTCAATTGACAGACACCACTGAAGTTTCAGATTTGTTTTTACCATGTTTTCAAATTCAAAGTAAACCATAGGATTTTGACTATGGCTGCTAAATAACAAAGGAGGTCAGGTTAAGGGCACAAGCCTGAACACTTATTTGAAAATGCATATCAGGAGATGGCAATGCAGTATCCAATAAATATGAATTATGATTATAACCATTTGAAAATATAAGCATTACTGATTATCTAAATTTTAAGCTTTCATTTACAGAAAAAAATTAAAAGAACTGCAGATGCTATGAACCAGAAACAAAAACAGAAAATGCTGGAAAAGCTCAGTGGGTCTGGCAGTATTCTGTGGAGAGAAATCAGAGTTAATATTTTGGATCAAGTGACCCTTCCTCAGACCTCAGTTCTCTCCACAGATGCTGCCAGACCTTCTGAGCTTTTCCAGAAATTTCTGTATTTATTTTATTAATAGTAGTTTGATAGCTATTACAGTATAAATAACAAGAGATAAAATGTTCAGGGACATGATCTTAAAATTACTGGGATAAGGAAAAGAACAAAACACTCAATAAATCACTTAAAAATGATAATTCACTATTGCTTAAAAAAAACAAAGCTGCATGCAAATGTTGGTGCCTTACATTGTCATAATGCTTTTTCACAATTGGTTCATAAAAGCCTATTGCCTCTTTATACTTGTTTTCTTGCATAAAGAGAACATGGGCAACATTCAATTTCCAAACATCATGCTCATTGCAGAACTCCACTGACTTTCGGAAGATCTTCTCAACCATTTGGTAGTTTTCCAAGTTCCAGTAGATTCTGGCCTGAGCCATAAGCACTGGAATATACCTGAAAAATAAGAATATAAAAGAAATATGAGCAGGGCTAGCAGAACCTGAACTACAATTCAATTATGTTGTGGCTGATCTCTAATTTCAAATGCACTTTATGGCCTGAAGTTGGTTAGCTCAATTGCTTGGATGGCAGGTTTGCAATGGATATTAACACTAACAGCGTAGGTTCAATTCCCACACCAAGCTGAGATTACTATGAAGGTCTCTTCTTCTCAAAATCTCTCCCTTTACTGAGCCAGCATTCATTGCCCGCTCCTAGTTGCTTGAGAACGTGGTGGTGAGTTTTCTTCTTAAACTGCTGCGGTCCACATGCTGTAGGTTGACCCTCAATGCCCTTAAGGGAGGAGTTTCCAAGATTTGTCTTTACCAATAAAGGAACAGCAAGACATTTCCAAGTCAGGATGGTGAGTGTCTTAGAGGGGAACTCACAGATGGTAGTGTTCCCACGTATCTGCTGTCCTTGTCCTTCTGGATGGAAGTAGTGCTGCGCAAGGATCTTTGGTGAATTTCTGCAGTGCATCTTGTAGACAATACAAACTACTGACACTGAGTGTCAGTGGTGGAGGAAGTGGATGCTTGTGGATATGTTGTCAATCAAGTGGGCTGATTTGTCCTGGATGGTGTCAAGCTTCTTGAGTGTTGTTGGAGCCGCACCCATTTAGGTAAGCAAAGGGCATCTGATCACACCCCTGACTTGCGCCTTGTGGACAGGCTTTGTGGTGTCAGGTGGTGAGTTATTTGCCACACTATTCCTAGCCTCTGACCTGCTTTTGTAGCCAGTTTATGTGCAGTGTCCAGCTGAATTTTTGGTCCATGGTAATCCCAAGGATGTTGTTGTGGAGAATTCAGTGATGGTAATTCCATTGAATGTCATGGGGCACTGGTTAGATTATCTCTTATTGAAGATGATCATTGCCTGGCATTTCTGTGGTGCAAGTCAGCCCCAGCATGGAAATGTCCAGATCTTGTTGCATTTGAACATGGACTGCTTCAGTATCTGAGGAATCGCTAACGGTGCTGAGCATTGTGCTATCAGCAAACATCCCCACTTCAGACCTTGTGATGGAGGGAAGGTCATTGATGAAGCAGCTGAAGATGGTTGGACATTACCTTGCAGAGATGTCCTGGATCTGAGATGACTGACCTCCAACAACCATAACCATCTTCCTATGAGCCAGGTATGACTCCGACCAGCAGAGCTGTCTCCTGATACCCACTGATTCCAGTTTTGTTAGGGATCCTTGACGCCACATTTGATTGAATGTGGCCTTGATTTTAAGGCCACTCTCTCGCAACTTGCCTCATGGATAACAGGCTTGATAAGGAGAATTCTTTTAGGAGATAACAGATATGGCAGATCAGAGTTATGCAAGTAGCTGTGGTACAGATGGAACTTAAGACAACAAGGACAATAATCTAATTGTCAGTGGCATTTCCACAGGGTTCATTCTGTAACCCCTTCTTTCAACTCTGTCAATGATTTTGATTTAAATTAAAGGCAGCGGTGTCAAAGTTTTCAAATGATGCACTTTCAGAAAGCGAAAGAAAGCTGTGAAATGATATTGATAAGCAGCACAATAAGCCTAAAACTTGATAGATGGAAAGAAAATATCAATAAGCTGTGAATGGAAATAAATGTGGAGCAATGAAAGATTTGGGATGACAGAATCACAGGACATTGAAGAGACTGCACAGAGTTGTTAGTTCTGTGCGAAAGAAGCTAAATCAAACTTGTTGCCTTAATGAAGGCAGTTACTGTAACAGGTGATTCCCTAAAACAGTAAAGTGAGTATTAAAAAACTTACAATTCAGAATACTTTGATTTCCTACAAAGTACAATACAGACTTATGAGAATACTGACTGTAATAAGCGTAACGAGACTGAATCTTCAGCAGTGAATACGATATACTCAATGAAAGGAAGTACAAATAAATCATTTTAGAAGATAACAGAAACGGCAGATCAGAGCTATGCAAGTAGACATTTAGAAAAGTTTGGAGACCCGCATGTAGAGAATGGAGGAAGTGAAGGGTCGTGTTACATCTCCTGTTCTTGCATCGGAAGATGCCCAGGGAAACGGATCAGATATTGCAGTGTTAGAATTGGCAAGTGTGTAAGAGCATGGTCCCTTTAGAATGCTGAAAGCGGAGGGAGAAGTTGTGCTTGTTGCTAAGAGAAATTACACCTGCCAGGAGGTTTAGATTTCATCAAATACAATTTTATTTTCTATTCCCTGAATTTTCACAGAAGTGCACAGCCTCAGTCATTTCAAGAATGACACAAAGGATGAAATCGGGAAGTCCTGCCCAGTAATACAAACCCCATCATTTTCACAGGCAGTGAGGTTGAGGAATGGGGAAGGTTACAAATTGCAAATTTATCATTTACAGAGGCAGAAGTTCACTGGAGCTACTTCCGCTCTTGTGTAACTTTCCACAGCCAAGATTGGGAAGGATGAAGTATGCGGATTAGACCTTGAAGGAACAGTTCAAAGTTTTAACCTACTATAGTCGACGAGCCTTTTAAAGAGTTCTGGTACAGTCCTTCCTGTTGCTCTATAAGCATTCAGTAGTGAGAGATCAAGAGAAGGAATCAGCAGTCGGCTCCAAGATAGTACCACTGGTGTCAAATCAATGTTATGCCTTAATTAATGTCACAATCTGCCTGCTCAGAGCACTTAGGACATTAGCTACATGTGTTCTAATGATCCCACCAAGGTGACATCCTGTACAATTTTCAGAATTGCGTGCACTACATTGGCTGTAATTTTGGTCCCCTTATGGCACATATTCAAACATGCAAACTATGGTTAAGATTTTCTGATGGCCAGACTGTTGTTATTCCAGTGTAGCTCGGAGCTGTGCAAACCCCATCGTGGCAGATTCCAAAAGAATTGTCTGGACAACTGAAGATCCAATTGGACAAGGCCTCTACGCCCGGAACTCTCTGAAAGTTTCCATTTAAATTGGAGACTTCAGTGACTTCATGAAACAAAGTGAAAAGTTACTCAGAAAACGTTAAGATTATTTAATAGAGTCTAACTCCAAGCTCCCAACCATACTTCTGCCTTACATACACCTAGGCCCTGATCTGACAATCCCCCAGGACCCCTACCCAGCTGGCATCCTACCCTCTCCCCTATCTGGCAGCCTACATATCTGGCACTTTACCTCCCAGCACCCTGACACTATATTTATCTTACATAATGTTTTATAGTAGCTGTCAAAGTGGTCTGTCACAATCTCTAAGTTCGAGAATAAAGCAAACAATTGCTGTGGGAAGTAGGCATGCTTGCCTTCGTCTCAGTTTTGCACTACAAAAGAACTGTGATGTTTATGAAAATGTGTACAGGATTGACATGCTTTGGAGAATCCAGCCCATTGTTGCATTCTTCTCTCAATGAGTAAAGATGCAAGGTTATGTTACAGAAGCTTAGTTTTTAAAAAATGGATCCACAATATGAGAAAGATATACTATATTGGAAAGAATGATCAAAAGCTTCCCTGAAGAATTGGATTTTAAGGAAGCTCTCATAAGAGGACCAAGGTGGAGGGATATACAGAACAAACTCCAGAACTCTTTGGCAGATAAAGGCATGACCATAGATAGCTTGAAGGATGCAGGAAGTGGTTGGAAATTGTTTGCTCTGAAGTTTTTGCGGAATTTCTATACATTCAACCTAGCAAGTTTTTTTCCCAGCAATTATTAAAATATATAATTGAAGGATATTATAGAATCCAACTCACCTTTCAAGTGCTTCATCATACTCATTTACTGCCTTTTTCACAGCATCATCATCTCGATTATGTCTTGCTTCTTGTACCTAAATTGAAGATGTTATTTTGTATTTATGATACTCACTAGTAAGTTCATTTGAATATCAAAGAGACACCTACTATTCTCCACTGTAGGTTACTGAAGTACCACCAGATTTTACAAAGCTGTCAGTATAATGACTGGTAATCCTTTCTCATAACAAGAAAAGTCTCTAAACTTTGAATTAGGGCCAAACCTTGCTAAACTAAATACAGTACTGCATTTAAGAAAACATTTTCTTCGATGAAAACGCATAAGCAAGTTCACAAACATTTAGGAGAAAACATTAATCTCAAGAAAAAAGGGTTTAGTCAACTGGGAATACCAAAAAAAAACTTGAAATTATATTTTGACCAGGGCTAGTTTAATTTGAATAAAAGCAAGGTATTACATTTTGGCAATACAAACAAGGGGCAGGCTTATACAGTGAATGGTAGGGCCCCGAATAGTGTTCAGGGACTTAGAGAGACTTAGGAGTTCAGGTACATAGTTCTTTGAAAGTTGCACTAAAGGTAAACAGGGCAGTTAAGAAGGCATTTAGTACACTTGCTTTCGTTGCTCAGACCACTGCATATCGGAGTTTGGACATCATGTTGAGGTTGTAATGTTGGCAAGGTCACTTTTGGAATACTGTCTACAGTTCTGGTCCCCCTGTTATAGAAAGGATATTATTAAATTGGACAGGGGATCAGAAAAGATGTTGCCAGGACTGGAGGGTTTGAGTTATCAGGATAAGTTAGATGGGTTGGAACTTTATTCGCTGAAGCATAAGAGATTGACGGGTCACCTTACAGAAGTTTATAAAATCATGAAGGGTATTGACAAGGTGAATAGCAAAGGTCTTTTCCCTGGGGTGGGGGAGTTCAAAACTTGGGCCCATATTTTTAAGGTGAGAGGAGAAAGATTTACAAAGGACCTGAGGGGCAATCTTTTAACACAGCAGGTGGCTCGTACATGGAATGAACTGCCAGAGGAAGTGACAGATGCAGGTACAGTCAGAACATTTAAAAGACATTTGGACAGGTACATGAATAGGAAAGGTTTAGAGGGATATGAGCCAAACACAGGCAAGTGGACGAGCTTAGTTTGGGAAACCTGTTCGGCATAGATGAGATGGACTGAGGAGTCGGTTTCTGTTCTGTATGACTCTAGATGATAGGCCAGCTGAAAATGAGGTTCTACTGCTTGGATCAATCTGTAGTACAGTTCGGACAGCGCACAACCGGAGCAGGAAAGAGGGGTTGAGATAGACACTGAAGACCTTAGACAGTGACAGCTATCTTCTGAGGAAGAAGATGAGGAAAATAAGCAAGAGGAACATTGCCTTCAGCATGACACAACAATCATCAAGCACAACAAGCCAGGCAGGACTTTTCCAACAGATGAGAACAGGGTGAAGTGATTATTCATTGACTGTAAATTTGTTGTTGCTTGAAATACTGGGAACCCTTGACTGTTTTCAGAGCAAATACAGCTTCTTTTTGGTTCGCTATTTCTTTGCTTCTCCTGCTGTTCAATAAAAGTTAACATTTTTAACTTTTTGAAGCTTTCCATAATGTGATGGTCCCACATTTAGCAAATAGATGCTATGCTAAAATAAAGTAAGATGCTATGCTATGCTGGGCATGAGAGAAAGCGCAGCTCTCTCCTAGATATGGTTCTAAAGTGGTATGGCCTGAAGGACAGATAGCCTGTGTAGAATGATTCCTTTAGCTGCAGTTACAGTCGAGCAGACAGTTGATGATATAAAATAGCAGTATTTATTCCAGTGGCATTCTGCTTCCAATGAATTGTCACCTGTGCCATTTATATGCCAAGAGAAGCGGTTTCTTTTCCATTTTACACCACTATGTGCACTGTGAAGGGCTATTTATGACTAGCAGTGATTGATCAGGTGCACAGCTGGCTTTAAATATGGCACCTGTGTGAAGAATCCTGGGAGGTCCTGGCAGTGGTAAGTACACCTGCCATCAGTGAGCAGACAATAGTGCAAGTGTGGCATAATTGAAGAGTGACTCACACAACATTGAGGTGCACAGAGTAAAATTGTGTGAGATAACTCATCAAAGCTCAGAGACAGAAACTCTCCATGAAACTCTGAAATTGACACTTAGCTCATTTTTGGTATAACCCAGGCCAGTATGTTGAACTTTAAACTGGGGCAAATCGCAGATAAAAAGGACAGACCACAGATTAAAAAGGACAGTGTTGTTAATAAAATTTCAGTTATACGTATCATATCTGTTTCTGCTGTCTTCTTGAACTATGAAAAGTAGCCAACAGTTATTACATATTTTCTCCTTTCAAAGCTTGGGCTTTGAATATAAGGGCCTGCAACACTGGGTAGAAGTAATTATAGATTTGCAATAGGTGTGGCAATAGTTTGATAGCAACACATTCTGACCCCAAACTATGTTAAAGCACATTTTAAATTTTTCCATAAAACTTAGTGATACTGATAAGTTAAATAGGCCTTCTGATACGCAACAACAAATGAAACAAGCACTTACAAGAATCCATTCTAAATCATGGTCACCTGTTTCTGAAATTAGTTAATTACCTGTTTGGTCAATTTCCTTAACTGCTCAGTAAGTTTACCTGCCATTTCATCAAACTTTCTGAACGCCTAGAAAAATGTAGAAAATTAATTATGAATTTCAATGTTTGAAAAAGTTACTAGAACACTATCTAAAATGCCAAAAATATAATTATTTATGATATGAGTATTTCATTGGACGACTATTGAGGGCAACATCATTCATGATTCTCATCTCACACTTCAGAGAAGAAATAAAAACAAAACGAGAGCAGACAACAAGGCCTGCATTTTTCAGCAAACCAGGTCATGTAGTGACATCAGGGAATAGAGATGAGAAGTCCATGAGATGAAAGGGCCACAATAGAATACTTTTCCCTAACTAGCATGTATGTCAGTCACACATGCTTTACCACCCTGCCAAATTTAAATGGCAATGAAGGCTTTGGACACTGGCCAATTTACCCATCTTTTGTAGCTGGACCAGTACCGGTTCAGGCACTGTGGTGATGGGGGTAGAGGCTGTTGGGCAGGGTTGCAGCAGATAGGACTCTGAGGTTGAGGTGATAGTGCCACCTAGGGAGGAAGAAAAGGCCCCACCTTTCCCTATCCCACACTGTCTAACCATTAGCCTCTAGTGGTAAAACTGCTCAGAGAAAAGTTCTGAAGATGAGCCTTTTTGGCATTTTTAATTCATGTGCTTAGACATGATGAAACTAGACCCAGGCCTTCCAGCTCATTGGCAGAGATCTAGCCACAAAAGCCCTCATTCAACCTTGTATACAAACTTGTATCGTAATAACTACAACTTGAAGCTGATCCGACTTTACTGAATGGCACAAAATGGAAACAACTGACAACAGTATGATTTGAAAATCATCTTGTTTTGAAAATAGAGCGCATGAGTTGTCAAAGAAATGTAGTCTTCTGCTGAATGAAGTAAATGCCTTCAAGGAAGTTCTTCAATAAAGTGAAAAGTCTCCTATAAAGGAATATCCTTACAGGTGCCCTCTGAATGATTAGTTTTAACATTTCAGATTGGCAAACGCCTTGTAATTCCTTCTCATGTTCATCGTACATTGTGTTCCTCATGGATTAGGGTAAATCTTTTGCTCAATCTTCCATATCTAAGTCTTAATAATAAAACAATATCTTCTTGCCAAATTACTCATTTAGCGCATACAAGCTAGATCCTATGAACATGAACCAGACAACTTCTTGAACAGCCATTAGTTCTTGTTGGCCATTTCTGCTGTTATTATAAACTTCTCTTCCCGTCATATACTACTCAATTACTCTCACTGCTTTAAAGAAACTGAACCCTATTATCTTAAAAAGTTTAAGATCTCACCTAACGTAATGTTATGATACTGGGACAGAACAAATTAAGCATTCAGCTATATCGTCCTACAGTGTTAACCACAAAGCTTATTTTTAGTTCAGAATGTTTACACTGTTTTTAACACATGACAATGCAATTGCATTGGGTGAGGCATAGTAGTTTCAGAATAAAAAAAAAGACGAGAAACTTTGGAGTTCTTACCTCTTCTGGCGCTGTCTGACACGTTATCATGGCATCCAAGAACTCATATAAGTACTACACAAACAAAAATCCAGACAACCATTCAGACATTAACTAAATTTATAAATATGTAGTCTGTCATGACAATGCTGACACTTTTTTTAACAGAACAAAAATCTAAAGTTTAATCAATTGATTTGAGGAACGTTTGCTTAGAATATTTTACAACTACTTTAGTTTTTTGCATTCAGGGAGCATTCCCAAAATATGCCAAGCTGACAAGCAACACTGACAAATAAAATGAAATCCAAGAAATTGCAGCAGTCTATGGTGCTGCTACATAGTGAATACATATTTTCCATATATAATTACTTGGATACTCTCAAGAACATTGCACTCTTCCAAAACCTAACTAGTTACCTCCTTTAGCAGGCCAATGAGGAGATCCAACACTAGATAAGCTGTAACAAAAACAGAAGTTGCTGGAAAAGCTCAGCAGGTCTGGCAGCTTCTGTGAAGGAAAAAAATCAGAGTTAACATTTCGGGTCCAGCGGCCCTTCCTCAGAACTGGTCACCAGACCCGAAATGTTAACTCAGATTTTTTCTTCACAGTTGCTGCCAGGCGTGCTGAGTCTTTCCAGCAACTTCTGTTTTTGTTCCTCATTTACAGCATCCGCAGTTCTTTTGGTTTTTAACTGGATAAGGAGTGCCTGTTCAGCCTTCTAAAAACTATGTGAACATGTCTTTGGCAATAAAGACGTATGAAAGCCAACAGAAGTCTTAGGCTGGAGTTTCACTCACAGATTGGCTAGCAGAGTTGAGATATTTTCCAGTTTGCCACACCTGCCTCTGGTCTCAGTACTCCTAATCATGAGATGGAGTTAGGGCTGTTTAAAAGGTCTACGTTAATCTTCTGGAAGTTTGTCCCATTATTTTCTTAGCTATTGGACCATCTGAGCTTTCTCTCCTCACACTCCATCAGCACCCTGCTTCCCATCAGCACTCCATTCTCATACGTGACAATTCATACGCTTCAATGCTCCCCAGCCATACTCAAGATCCCTTATTGTCCCTATGTTAACAGCAGAACACTTAATCATCTTAAAATCTATTATTGAGAAAATGTTAGAATTGATTATTAAGAATGGTATAGCAGGGCACTTGGAGACTCAACAAAATCAGTCAGAATCAACATGGTTTTGTAAAAGTGAAATCACTCATTACTAATTTTTCAGAAACTTTGGGAAAGTTACAAACAATGTGGATAAAAGAGAATCTGCACATGGATTTCTAAAAGGCATTTGACAAGGGTTGACATCAAAGATTACTAGGAGCAATTAGTATAGAGGAAACATATTATCATGCAAAGAGTATCTGTTAGCTTACAGGAAGCAGGCAGTAGACATAAATAGATTATTTTTTAGGTTAAGACATTGCAACTATTGGAGTCTATAGGGAGTGGTCTAGCTGGTGAAAAAACACTTCTGTTGATTCTCCATTCCTGGCAACACCCTCTCCAGAGCAACTGCATCTTCCTCAAATACAATGATCAAAATGGTGCAAAGTTCTGTGGTTTAATTTAAGTTTTACATCATTCCAGTATAATCTCCCTGATCTTTTATTCTGTGCTTCAACTAATAACTCATATTGTATGCTTTTTTAACCACCTTGTCTACCTAACCTGCCAACTGCAGGGATCCTTGGATGCAATATCTAAAGTTCTTCAGTTCCTCACCTTCTCAGCATCTTACCTTTTAATTATAACATAAATGAATAATGTCTCGTTTGCCCTCCCAAAATATATTACCCTTGCATTTGGGTTGAATTTTGTTTACCATTTTTACAGCTGTTCACAATATACATTTACGAGTTGGACGAAGGAATTGAATGCAATGTCTCCAATTTACGGATGACCCTAAGCTGGATGGCAGTGTGTGCTCTGAGGAGGTTGCTAAGAGGCTGCAAGGCGACTTGGATACTGGTTGAGTGGGCAAATACTTGACAAATGTAATATAATGTGTATAAATGTGAGGTTATCCACTTAGGAAAAACAGGAAGGCAGACTATTATCTGAATGGCACCAGTTCAGGAAAAGGTGAGGTGCAACGAGACCTGGGTGTGATGGTGGAACAGTCACTGAAGGTTGGCAATCAGATGCAGCAGGCAGTGAGGAAAGTTGATGGCGTGCTGGCCTTGATAGCGAGAGTATTTGAGCATCAAAGTAAGGATGTCTTGCTGCAGTTATACAGGGCATTGGTGAGGTCACACCTTGAATACTGAGTGCAGTTTTGGTCTCCTAGTCTGAGGAAGGACATTCTTGCTATTGAGGGAGTCCAGTGAAGGTTCATCAGACTGATTCCTAGGATGGCAGGACTGACATATATGAGGAAAGACTGGATCAACTGGGCTTGTATTCGCCGGCATTTAGAAGAAAGGCGGGGGCGAAATCTCAGAAATATATACAATCCTGATGGGACTAGACAGGCTAGATGCTGGAAGAATGTTCCTGATGTTGGGAAGTTCAGAACTAGCGTTCACAGTCAAAGAATAGGGGGGTAAGCCATTCAGGACAGAGGAGGAAGAATTTTTTCATTCAGAGAGTTGTGAATCTGTGGGATTCTCTCCCACAGGAAGCTGTTGGGGCCAGTTCATTAGATATACTCAAGAGGGAGCTGGATGTGACCCTTGTGGCTAAAGGGATCAAGGGGTGTAGTGGGGGAAAGCAGGAATGGGATACTGAGATTACATTATCGCATTGAATGGTGACGCAGACTTGAAGGGCCGAACAGTCTACTCCTGCATTTATTTTCTATGCTTCTATTTATCTTCCACCTGACTAGTCCATTCCTATCTTTTTGAAGCCTACAGATTTATGTCCCACTATCAACCAATTTTTTTAATATTTTAGCATGACAAAACTACTAAATGACAATTGCCTTTGTTTAACTTACCGGTGTGAGGAACTTGTAAGTTAGGTGAGCGTTTTCTGCCAAGACATCAGCAGCCAAGTCAAAATACTGAAAAGGTAAATTTAAAAAATTTAGTTGTTTTTTTAAATTGCGCCACTAAATTATTGCTTGAAAATTGTGACCTAAATGCTAAACATTCAAAATGGAATTTTACATTGGTTCTTCATCATCCCAAATAAATATAACACATATGAAAATTATGAGATTTTGATAGCTTTTACACTTAATTACTCTACCAGTGCTTCCAATTACACATTATTATGTAAGGTTAATCATCAAATTTGTCTGTACATGCACTTAAATATAATGGAAGACTGTCTATTAATACTTGGATTTTAAAATATTCGAGGAGGATTGAATTGCAAATCTACATAACCTTTCATGTCAAGTCATATAAATCAATCTCATTGCCAATGGATAGGATCTAAGCTCTAGTGGGGGACACTTGAACAGCTAACAGAATGAGGTTCCACAAATATCCTTATTCTCAATGATGAAAGAGCCCAGCACATCAGTGCAACAAGGTTGAAGTATTTGCATCCATCATCAGCCAGAGGAGCCAAAGTGATGACGTATCTTGTTCTCCTCATGAGGTCCCCAGCATGACAGATTCTAGTCTTCAATTTAATTCACTACAATTTACATCACAAAATTATTGAAGGCACTGTTTACTACAAAGGCTACAGACTCTTGACAACATCCCAGAAATAGTACTGAAGTCCTGTGCTCCAGAACTAGCTATGCCACTAGCCAAGCTATTCCAGATAGCTATAATAGTGGCACTTAACAGGCATTAGGGAAAATGGCCCAGCTATATCCTATCCACAATAGGAAGGACTATTCAAACTTGGCCAATTACTGCCCTACCATTTTACTGTCAGTCATCAGAAAAGTGATGGCAGAGCTATCATGTTCAATATCAACTTGTTTAGTTGCATTGAGTTACAGTCAGTTACACTACTGCAGCACAACAAGACTCCATCTAAATCCGTAACATCTACCATCTTAAAGGACAAGGGTAGCAGATACATGTAAACACCATCATCTGCAAAGATCCCCACCAAGCTACGAACCACTCTCTTGAAACTATACCACTGATTATTCACTGTTTCTGTATCAAAATTCTGGAACATCTAACAGCATTATGGGTGCACTGATACTCCAAGGCTTGCAGCAGTTCAAGAGACAGCTCATCACCATCTGCATAAGGTCAATTAAGGAAGGGTAATGAATGCTGGCCCGGCTACTGGTGCCCACATTCCTAAAATGAATAAAAAACGTACAAACGTACAAATAAAGAGAGCTTCTAACCCAGAGCAGTGCAGAAAATTTGCACCATTCAATTTGCTAGCTGAAAACTCTACCAACGTATAAGAAAACTTGTTTATCCATTGGTCTTCTGTTTATTGAGAACCCATATTTGATCTTCTGCATGCTACATATACATTAGCATGGCAGAGATGAAGACTTATTCAAAATAGAAGAGGGTACTTCTATATAGGAGATAAAAAGGTACTGCAGATGCTGGAGAATCCGAGATAACAAGCATGGGGCTGGATGAACACAGCAGGTCAAGCAGCATCATAGGAGCAGGAAAACTTGACGTTTCGGGCCTAAACCCTTCATCAGAAAATCATTTTCTGA
>JAHRHZ010000022.1:43393812-43417381 GCA_024137785.1 Ginglymostoma cirratum
GGTCAAGGAGGCGGGGCAATCATCTCCGTCTCCTTGACCTGTCCGTCTTCTCTCCCACCTATCTGCTCCTCCCACCTCACTGATCGATCCCCACCACTGCCTACCTGCACTCACCTATCGTCATCCCATCTACCATCCCCAGCCCCACCCCTCCTCTCTCTACTTATTTCCCAGCTCCCTGCCCCCTCCCCCATTTCTGAAGAAGGGTCCCGAACTGAAACGTCAGCTTTCCTGCTCCTCTGACGTTGCCTGGCCTGCTGTGTTCCTCCAGCTCCACGCTGTGTTATCTCTGAACAATACAAGCTTTCCTAAAGCTGTTAGATTGTATACTGAAAACAAAAAAATACTGGAGCTCTCAGCAGGTCAGGCAGCATCCATTGACAGGAAGCAAGCTGGCAAGCCTGTAATTCATTAACGTGGGAGCATAAGGGTATGAAGTTGAGTCCTTTGCCAAGGCAGTATATTCAGCCTTAGAGAGGGGAAGCTCAGGAGGTATGGTGAAAACAGAGCAGGGGCTGGTGTTGAGGATATTGACCTCTGAGGGCCAGAAAGCAATGGCATCTGAGTTCTGAGAAGGGGTGGGTGCTAAGGGACAGTAAGGGATTGGATCTGAGTGATGGGAGGGGATGGGGTCCAAGAGACGGAAAGGGGAGGGTGGTGCAGGACGGATGTTGGAGTCCATTAAGTTGCTGGAGCTTGTGCGCCACAATGCCCAAAAGAAAGAGAAGAAAAGTCTTTTGTTGAGGTGATGGACGAGACGAAGGATGAAGTGAAACAGCTTTGAGAGCGGGTGAGTCAATGTTGCTGCAGGGTGCAGTCAGGTGCACACATATGACAGTGCATGGCACTGATCGTGGATTGTAGGCTGTGATGGGAACAGCAGTCCAAGGAATGTCATATGTCCTGAAGAATATAATCCTGGGTGGATTTGAAACACAAGGGTGAAACTTAAAATTGAAATCCATGTGGGGTAAGTCGAAGTCATTGGCAGTCACTCAGAAAGAAAACATGGCTGTGAAAGCGAGTTTTGGCAAATAACTTGTCGAGCATCAGCAGTGAAAAGGAAAACAAAAAGAAGATGTGCACGGTGAAAGAGACAGCTGGAATTCCTGTCAGAAGGATGAGCAAAACGTCTTCAGGGTGGGCATTCCTCAAAGACACATGCAGTCTATTAAACACAATGTAGGAACAAATAACTATACATGCTGGAATCCATGCTGAAAACAAAAAGCGCTGGGGATCACAGCGGGTCAGGCAGCATCCATGGAAAGCAAGCTTGCTTTCTCTCCACAGATGCGGCCTGACCTATTGTGATCTCCAGCATATTTTGTTTTCAGTACAAGTTCCAGCATCTATAGTAATTTGCTCCAACATTAAATTCTGCCTCAGTTTCTAAAATAAGTTGGAATGGTCATCCAATTCATTTTTCTCTACAAGTTAAAGGACTTGAAATGTCAACTCTGTTTCTCTCTCCACAGATACTGCCAGACCTTAGTTCATAGAACCCCTACAGCGTGGAAACAGGTCCTTCAACCCAACAAGTCCACATTGTTCTTCACAGCGTCCCACCTACACCCATCCTCCTATAACCCACCTAATCTAGACATCCTGAACACTATGGGCAATTTAGCATGGCCAATCCACCTAACCTGCACATCTTTGGACTGTGGGAGGAAACCGGAGGAAACCTATGCAGACACGGGGAGAATGTGCAAACTCCACACAGTCGCCTGAGGGTGGAATCGAATCTGGGTCCCTGGTGCTGTGAGGCAGCAGTGCTAACCACTGAGCCACCGCGCTGCCCTGCTTGGTTTCTGCAGTACTTTCTGCTTTTATGTTGTAAACCCTGGATTGATTCATTGTGAGCATACTGCATCTCTTTTGCAGCCAGGGATATTTTGAAGATCTCGTGGATGTTGTTAGTCTTGCCACCACTGGTCCACTTGTGACCATCGGATAATACTTTCTGGTGTCTTTGCTGAATTGCATCACTGCATTGTTTTTAAGTGCACTAAATGAAAAGGATTGGCAACCAACTGTATGCATTTAATTTAGAATTCAGAGAGAACTTATAGAGTCATACAGCATAGAAATACACAACCTGCCATGCCAATCTTGGTTTTGAGTGTGTTTGCCACTTTCTTTAAGAAAGTTATGTTGATTCTGGCATAAGTTTCTAGTTGATTGGCTTTGTCCAAACACTGCGTTTACATTCACAACGTGGAAAGCCTTTCTGACCTCTGAAAGTTGCTCCACGTAATACAGGTCTGCCTGTGAACTTTGTATATTGGCTTAAGTTTATCCTGGTTTCTGGTGCATTCTTTGCTGCTGTTGCCATATGGTTGCATCTGTCTTCTGTTTGGTTATGACCTATTGTAACCTCTGGTTGCATCTTTGGAGCCAAAATTCTTGCACAGATGGATGCAGTGTGCTTTTATCCTTGTGTCTTGAGCAGATCTTGGAATACAGGACAACTTTATAGTGGGTGTGGCAGACTACACTTGCCCTACAGCATGTTTGCTTTGTGGGTCCCGACTACAGCATCAATACAGTTTGCTATCCTTAATGCTTGCAATTGCTGTTTTTCAGGTACAATACATTATATTTTCTGCCATCTTTTGACTTTAAAAAAATGCTGAGATATTTTTGGAAGGGTTCAGTATGTGTTGAGGTAATCAACAACTCCTTTATCCATTCCAATAGTTCAGCCTCTGATTGCCACTTGTATTGTTCTTCTCACTGACAAATTGATCTATTAATCCACGTGAATTGATCCTTTGATCCACTCTGACTCAATCTACCCCATGGCACAGCTTTGGTTGCCTGACACAGTCATGAAAATCGCCCACTGCTGGAAGGCCCCCTAGAGGGTGCCTAAGGGAACAGCAACTTCTGGAAGCATGACCTCTGCATGTCCCAGACGCAGAAAGGGAGGAAAAGCCAGGTCAGAATTAGAGGAGTGATGGTTCCCTGGGGCAGGAAAGCAAATTAAAAGAGTGGAATTCCAAGATCTTATAGGCAAAATTCCACCGGACCCCAGAGATTCCTCATCCCTAATTGGCATTATACCCCTTCTTTGCAAGCTCCAGTGGCTTTCAAAGTCACTAGTTTTATCCTCAAGTTATAAAAAAACTCAAAAAAAGCTAAATGGAAATTAAAGGGGACTGAGATTAAACCAGTTACAACTCTGAATGATTTTAACTAAAGCAAAATTAGAAGGTTTTTAATAACTGGTTCTGAAAGACAAAGCATTTACATTTGCAATTCCCACGCTTGTGCCCTCAAACCCCACCCCAACAAGAATAAAGACAGAATCCCCCTTGTCCTCACATATCACCCTACCAACGTCCACATCCAGTGTATTATTCTCCGCCACTTCTGCCACCTATGACCCGCCCCCATAACCAAACAGATATTTCTCTCCCCACCCCTATCTCCTTTTGTAGGGACCGCTCTCTCCGTGACTCCCTCGTCTGTTACACACTCCCCACCGACCCCACCACCGCCAGCACCTTTTCCTGCAACCGCAGGAAGTGCTACACCTGCCCCTACACCTCCCCCCTCACCTCCATTCAAGGCCCAAAGCAAACTTTGCATAATAGACAGGGGTTCACCTGCACATCCATCAACTTGGTCTACCGCATCTGCTGCTCCCGACATGGCCTCCTCTACATCGGTGAGACCGTTTTGTAGCCGCATCTGCGCCCTAGATATGACAACCGACAAACGACAACACCTTTCCGTTGCCAACCATTTTAACTCCCTCTCCCCCTCCCTGGGTGACATGTCCATCCTGGGCCTCCTCCAGTGTCACAATGACACCACTCACAAACTGGAGGAGTAGCACCTCATTCTGCCTCGGAAGCCCACAGCCCGATGGCCTAAACATGGAATTCACCAGTTTTAAAATCTCCCCACCACTCGCCTCATCCCATGTCCAACCCTCCATCTCACCTCGCCTCCTTGACCCGATACAACCTGTCCATCGTCTCTCCCACCTATCCGCCCCACCCATCCCACTGACCGATCCCGACCACTCCTTACCTGCATTCACCTATTACCATCCCACCTACCTTCCTCAGCCCCACCTATCCTCTCTCTATTTATTTTCCAGCTCTCTTCCCCCTCCCCATTTCTGAGGAAGTGTCCCGACCCGAAATGTCAACTTTCCTGCTCCTCTGATGCTGTCTGGCCTGCTGCGTTCCTCCAGCTCCACACTGTTTTGTCTCTGACTCCAGCATCTGCAGTTGTTGCTATCTCTACTTAATTTTATCCTTTGATTTTAATTCACAAACTTCTGCAACAACGATTAAAGTTGAAAATACTGCTTGGTTCAAGAGCTGCCAGGTTCATTCAGCAGGAAAAATAGGAACATTGTACCCACAAGCTCAATCATTTCAGAATACGAGTGGATTATGTGGGGCATTCCAAATACTTGAGAACACAGGAAGTTATAGCATCTTTAACTGCGGATTAAAACAAAAAAAAAAGAAACTTTAAAAATGGCCTTACCTCTTCAGAACGTGGTGGCATGTCTGTCAATGCTTCTTGTGCTGCTTCGTCTGTTTGATAACAAGAGATGGACAGTGTAATTGCCACTGCAACAATATTCTGTACCCATAACCCTTTGAAGCCAGATTACAAATAACTATACAACAGAGAAGGTCATCAGAAATAACTGCTTGGTAGTACAGAACTTAAACATTGCTAAAATGACACAAGGTATCAAAGCTTTACATTTTGCAATCATCAGAACTAGATTGCAAGAAACAGGCTGAGCAAAAAAGGAACACCATTTTACACATCATGTGAAGACGGTGCCGTGTGATCAGACTATAGTTGGCATGGGTATGTTGCAAGAACAGTTAAATATCAACTTTCATTCTTAGCCCAAGCAGGTAGATTCTGATTAGTCAGGGTGTTGCCATGTGGATGCAGCAGCAATTGGTTATCTCCATAAAACATTTTTATAAAAAATGTACAATGTATATATAAATTCACATTGCCTACCTAAAATAGAGTCCTGTGTATTGGTATATACAGCTTGTGGCATGAGCAAATGCATTAAACTGTGAGCCTGACTGATGATCTTAAATCGATTTCTGTTGCAACTCTTAGCACAGTCTGGATTATTAACAAATGATTCCAACAGCAGAATCTAATGGAGGATGTACTTTTCCAAGGCTTGCAAACATTGACTGGTTGAACATGATTTGTATGCAGCCCGTTGCGAATTGGCAATGGGGCGTGGTATTTGATACGGTCTGCCAGCGTATCTTTGTATGTAACATCATCAGAATGCAGAAAATCCAGGGGATAAGGTTTCTCCCTAAAACTGGCTGAACCCAATGAATCAGAACCAGAATTTTCTTGCAACTGCGCTCATTTTCCTGCTGTAATTTAGACGGAAGTGAGTCACAAACCTTGTTAACGTGAAATAGAGGTTCTGCCAATTTCTGAGAAGCTGAAGCACATGAAGCAAAAATAATTCTGAGGAAATTTCAGGCCAAGGTCACAGGGTAAGTTAGTCAACATCATAAATAAAGCATAAATCACAATCTTACAAACTCTTGAAATCATATTTTAACAAAGCAATGTAAAACAAACAAATGGTGAAAGAGAAATAAAAGAGAGAAAAATCTTGGCTTCCTTGAGAGTTGTGACCCACTGCGATTGTCATTTTTGCACATCACTATTATACCTTCCATTATGCTCCCATGAGAGACCAGGACTTTATTCAGCACTCCAAGTAGATTTAGTGAAGATTCTATCTAATATATTTACACAGAGACACACAGCATGGAAACAGAATCTTCGGTCCAATCAGCCCATGCCAAACATAATCGCAAACTAAAATAGTTCCACCTGCCTGTTACTGGCCCATATCCCGCCAAACCTTTCCTATTCATGTACTTATCCAAACTGTCTTTCAAACATGTTTACATTTTGGTCCTCTTGAATTGCATTCTAAGCATTATTTTCATTTTAAGGTCTTATTAAGCCATTATCTTATTATCTGTTTGTGTCAAGGACCTTGACCTCTCTTGATATTATTTAGTTGACAATTTAGTTGTTTTTTTTTACAATTTCATCTGCAAACCTTTTTGAAACTTTCAGAAATGCATTTAACCTCGCTAAAAGGTATGATACAAGTTAGAAAACTGTTCCAATTATTTTTGTCTTAAACACTTACAGTTCTTCAGTTGGTATTCGATAGCTGCTTTAAGATTAAAAGCTTCAATCAATGCAGTTTCATGGAGCACTAATGTGTTCCCAACACTTCTCACATCAATTCCTTCAGTTGTCATACCAACACTGAGCTCTGTAAAGGAACACAATAACAAATCTTGAAAGTAGTGATGCAGTTTAATGAAAGTAGTGATGCAGTTTAATGAACTTATCTAAAACAAAAGCAAAGAAAGCAGTGGAGTTAGCTTCTAAGACACAGAATTGAAAACTAGAAGGGTTATGTTCAACTTTTATCAAACTTTGGTTAGGGTTTGCATAGGAAACTGTGTTCACTTGTCGCTATATTACGAAAAGAATACAGAACAATTGGAGACGGTGTAAAAACAAAATTTACTAGAATGATGTGGGAACTGAAAGGTTATATCCACCAGGAAAGACACAGGTTAGGGTTGTTTTCTATACGTTAAAAAAAAGGTGACTTGAAAGAGATATTTAAGTTTATTCAAGGTTATTTAAGGTTAAGATACCTCAGGTTTGGAGAGAATTCAGACAGATATTTCCACTTGTGAGTGAAACCAGGACTGGGGGCCATAAATATTAGACAGTTATTTTAAAAATCCAGTAGGAGTTTAAGGACTTATTTTTGGCTTAGACTGGTTACATGTGGAGCTTTCCTACCGAAAGCACTGTGAAGGCACATAATATAGAAGCATTAAGTGAGAAACTACATTAACACAACAAAGAAATAAATTGATGGAAATGTTGACTGAAAAAGTTGCAAAGAGGTTCAAATACAGTACAATCACCAACATGAGGCTTTGGGTGAATAGCCTGTTTCTGTACTAAAATGCTACATATGTCAAAACCCAAGCAATTAATAATTCAGCAATACAAAAGCATGATTGTTTAAACAAATTTTTCTAAACCTACAGAAGAATCATAAAGCAGTTTATCACATGGTAATAAGACTGGAAAACAAACATCCTTTTAAGAGCTGAGACCATAAAAGAGAGTTGGAAATTAAACTGTTTTAAATTACATTAAATTTTTTCACAGCATACAGGCATCATTGGCAAGGCAAGCATTTATGCCTCTTCCTAATTGCCCAGGAAGTGGTGGTGGTGAGCCGCCTTCATGAGCCAGTGTATTTAAGAGAGTTCAGTGCTGTTAAAGATGGAGTTACAGGATTTTGAACTAGTTACAGTGAAGAAACAGTGATATTGTTCCATACCAGGAGAATGCGTGATTTGGAAAGAAACTTGCAAGCAATGGTACTTTCACGAACCTCCTTCCTTTGTCCTTGTAGGTGATACTGGTTGTAACTTTGGAGAGTGCTGTTGCAGGAGCCTTGCTTAGTTGCTGCAGTGTATCTTGTAGATGGTACACACTGTTCCCATGGTGGTAGAGGAAGTGAATGCTGAGAATGTTGGAAGGGGTGCCCATCAAGTGGGCTGGGTTTTTTTTAATATATTCATTCATGGGACATGGATGTCACTAGTCAGGCCAGTATTTACTGCCCATGCCCAATTATCCACAGTCAATCACATTGATGTGGGTCTGGAGTCACATGTAGGCAAGCCAGGGTGCTTGATGCTGTCAGGCTTCTGAAGTCTTGTTGAAGCTGCACTTGCCCAGGCCAGTGGAGCGTATCCCATCACCCTGCTGAGTTGTGCCTTACAGATAATGGACAGGCTTTCGGGAGTTGGGTTGAATCACTCAAACCAGAATTCCCAGCCTCTGATCTGGTCTTGTTGCCATAGTATTTATATTGCTGGTTCAGTTCAGTTTCTGGTCAATGGTAATCCTTGGGATTAGAGTAGTGAGGGAATTCAATGGTAAAACCATTGAATGATAAGGGAAGATGGTTAGGTTCTCTCTTCTTGGAAATGACTATTACCTGGCATTTGTGTGGCATGAATGTTACTTGTCATGCCAAGCCCCGAATATTTCCAGGAATCGTTAGATATGGACAAGTGCTGTTTCTGTATCTCTGGAGTTGCAAAGGTGCTGAATATTATGCAAACATCAGCGAACATCCCCATTTCTGACCTTATATTGGAGGGAAGATCACTGAACAGTGAATTTTTTTGGATCTGGGGACACTAGCTCAAGGAACTGTCCCAGCAACATTTTGGGGCTGAGAGGATTAGTTTCCAACAAACAAGAACGTTCCTTTGTGCTGTAATCAATACAAAGTGTCGCCACTGATTTTCATGGACTCCAGTTTTACTCCGACACCTTGATGCCACACTGATTCAAATGGTGGAGCCACCAGTTCAGGAACACCTTGCATTTGTGGTCTTCTAACTGCTTGCTGCTCCTCCAATCACAGGCTGTTTCTCATGTTTGTGCAGCATGCACACAAGTGAACGATTGGTAAGTGAAAGAGCAGCCCCAAGAGGGTCTCTTCATTCTGTATACGGGGACAACTTTTTTTCAATTTGGTTATCCCTACGTTTGGATCTTCCTAGTTGTTTTAGAGGCTTTCAGGGCAAATTTATCCTGCACTGCCATCCACTCCCCTACCCTCTGTGTATTTTGAGCTCTGTGTTGAACAGTCATTCTCATGTCATTCCTTGACAATTCTTGAACCAAAGCTGTAGATCAGAATCCAAGTGGCCCGAACTAAGCATCAATGAGCAGGTATTGCTGAAGACGTCTCTCTTAATAGACTATGGATGACAGCTTCCATCCTGTGCAATTTTCCACACTGTCAGAGTTGTAGCTTTACCAGAAAAGCTTGGAATTGGATGCAGTTAGTTCTAGAGCACAAGCTTTCAGTACTGTTGTCGATATCAGTGGAACTTCCTCCTCCTCCATTGAGTTGTTTAATTGCTCATCACCATTCACAACTGATTGTGGCAAAACTGTATAACTTTGATCTGATTCATTGACGGTGTAATTGCTTACCTTAGTTTATCACTTTTTGCTATTTACTTATTGGCAAGCATGTAGTCCAGTGCTGTAACTTCACGAAGTTGACAACTCATTTGTATTTATGGTACTACACTTGGCATGGCCTCCTGCACATTCACGGAACCGGGGTTGATCCCCACTCTGCCATTACCATCAACCCGGGGACATGCTGGACTGAGGTTACCTATATTTTAATTTATAAATTTTAGTGATCACAACAAACAAAAATGAATGTGAATGAAGCATCTTGCCTGGATGTTCCCTGATCCCTCGCTCTATTATTTCTGCAATGTATTTTAGAGCAGGTGCATACTGTTTCATGCTGTAATAACACAGGGCAATATTGTAGGTCAAATCTGAAAGAAAGCACAGTGAGACATTTAAATAAAATCAGAATATATCTCAAAGTTGCAAGTTGCGGCCTGCTTTAAACATGGTAGCTATCTAATCCAATACAATTAAAATTGGCAGAGTGAAGATCTTGAGAGTATGATTAGTGTGGTAATTTCAAAGTTTACTCTTTTTTAGGATTAATCTCTCTTTAACACTAATTTCTTTCAAAAATTTTCTATTTATATAGGCAAAATTTTTAAGGTATAGGAGAAGGAGGCCATTCAGTCCATTGTATCTGTACTGACCCTCCGAAGCACATCCCACCCAGACTCACCCCATCTCCATAATACCACACATATTTTATTTCTACCATGGCTAATCCACCTAGACTGCACATCCCCTACATACTACAGAACAATTTCGCATGACCAATCCAACTAATCTGAACATCTTTGGCCCATTTTAGGATTTCACTATGTTTAAGCTAAATTGGAAAACTAAAGTTTCTCTCAGGTTTGTTAGGAAATGGAATTAAAAGTAATTGAGGGGAGTTGGGAACGTGGAATTCAAAGTACAAACAAATCTTATTGAATAGTGAAGCAGGCTCAAGGAGCCAAATGATCTACTTCACCTCCTTCTTATTTTCATGAGTAATGATCAGGGAAATTCTGTGTTAAAATCAATGGTTGGTTACTTAAAAGATTCAAACCAACAGAGCGAATATTATATTCTAGTATGCTATGAATTTCCGTCATTTTAGGGTATGATAAAAAATGGTTGCATTTTATAAGCAGTACTTTTATTTTTTTATTTTTACAAGATAAATCAAAACTAATTTCCTTTATTTTGCTTTAAAGAGTAAATTGAAAATATTTAAACCAATGCTACCTAATTACCTGAATTCATAAATTCCAGGAGCATTTAACTTTGGGAGAAATAGGGGAAAAAAAAAAAAAAAAATCGAAAGAAAAAAATCGAAAGAAGCATCAGTCACCAGAAGACACATAATTAAGGTGACAAGAAAAGTCCGAGGTGACATGAGGAAACAGCATTCTTTTAAACAGTAAGTTGTTGCATCTTGAATACACTGCCTGAAAAGTTATGGAAGAGATTCACCAAAATATTTGAAAAGGAATTGGATAAATACTCAAAAGGGAAAAGACACAAGATCATGAGGAAAGAGGATAGGGATTAATTGAATAACTCTAGCTCAGAGCTGGTACAGACATGATGAGCTGAATGCCAATCTTCTGTGCTGTACCATTCCATGGGAGTCAAATAAATGTGTGGTAAGGGCTTCAAAAAAATTCACAAAAGAAAAGCTTGACAAATACCCAGTCAACCATCAAATTTTGCATTTTGGACAGTTTACCTGGTTTGTAGCCTATAACCTGCATAGCTGTGGTAAATTTCTTGCAGGCCTCTTCGTAGTGTCCTTCCTTGTACAGCAGACATCCTAGATTAATCTCAGTGTCTGGATCATCAGTAGTCTGCTGCTCTACAAGACTCTATAAAAATACATTTAGTTACACTGCATTCTACAAAAATATAAAGGAAAATATGTTTTAGAAATGACAATTCAAGAACGATGAATAATTGTATCACTTGCAACTTCTTTCTAATCAAAAAACAAACAAACAAACAAACTGTTGCTTTATGATGAACTGAATTGAAATTGCTCCTTTAAAATAGTGTCAACCAAAAGTTACAGAGTATTAACAGAGAAACAATCTGCTTGATTGGGCAGGTAGGCGATGAAGAGTTTGTCCTCCACTTGAGCAGGAGTTTCAGTACAATGTGTTCACTCTATCACCATTTTATTTCCATGATATCTTACTTAACCCATTCTTAATATAAAAGATGCTGGAAGTGCAAAAATAGAAACTGTTAGAAATACTCAAACTTGAATGAGAGAAACAGTGATGTTTATTTTTAGGGGTAACAAGCATGGGGCTGGATGAACACAGCAGGTCAAGCAGCATCATAGGAGCAGGAAAACTTGACGTTTCGGGCCTAATCCCTTCATCAGTTTTATTTTCAGTCTTTTATAAAATAAAGATCCTCACCACCAAATTAACCAATTAACAAACCCAACCCACCAGAAGCAGTTCATAATAACAAAATACCAAAAAGGATAAAGCAAAATAGAGTCAATGGAGAAAAAGGCACCTCAGCCCTGTGGTGCCCACCTCCCTACAGAAGTACCAAGGGTGCTGGTGGATAACCCATGCTCCTCCTCTAAGGATATCCAGGCAAGGACTCAATTTCTTTTTATTAATAACCAAATTACAAAAACTCAGCTTATTTTCCTATTTTGAAGCACCCAACACCAAATCACCTGGATAACTAACCAGCAAATAACAAGCACTGCCCACTAGAGACAGTGTCACAAAAATGAAAACCAAGAAGTTATAGCAACGGAGGAGGGGACTAAATCAAAACAGAATTTGAGAGGGACATAATGCAGCTCGTGGTGGCCACCTCCCTATACATGGTCCATGGACTCCACAGCATTACAGAATAAGGACTCAGCTCTTTTTTTTGAATAGACTCACCACCAAATCACCCAGTCTGCCCCTGATGAGCAGTGCTTGTAACTGGTTTGTTTAATTAGTAAAGAAGTCAGTTCTCCTATTTTGCATCAGAACTAAGCTATTATAAGATATTTTTAATCAACTTGTTCAGACATGATTTTACACACCTCTAGTGGGACGGCAAGCCAGGTATCCTGGCTCAGAGGTAGGGTCACTGCTACTGCACTACAAATGTCCTTTTAATATTAGCCTGGGCTTTGGATTACTCGTCCAGTTACATTTCTACTTCTTATGCATCTATTTTCTAATCAACCATTCACAGTTGTTATTACACACATTTGAAGCAGATCGGACTTGAAACTGAGTGTCTTGGCCGAGAGGTAGGGCCACTGCCACTGCACCACAAGAACAATACAGTGGCATTAACACTTTGCCACCAGTACATAAACATCACCTGCTCTCAATCAACTCTGAGGCTGTACTGATTGAGCCTCAAATCGACCTGCATTCTAACTCTCCAACTTACTCTCCTCCTTAAAAACACTTTTAAAGCCTACTCATTTGTTGTAACTTTTCATTATCTGACCTTGAATCACCTTACTCTAACTGCTGACACCATGTGAAATCCTCATTCACTAAATGATACCAAAGGAAGTCACACTGGCCCAAACAAATCACAAGAACAGTACTAACTGAATCAGAATGTTATTAGTCGCTCTAAGTCAAGTCAGTCTATCACAATCGGACATCAAAGTCCTCTAATGAGGCTGTGGGTATTGTGTGTGCTGTTTCTGAGACAGCCAGGCATCTGCGCAAGTGAGAACTCTGGAGATGAATTGCAAGTGGGATTATTTCTGCCTGAAAGGTAGTCCTTGTTTCATTGCAAGTATAAATAATGGACTTGTGCTTTGCTTGAGTGTTTTTTATTACAAGGGAGTAGGGGAAATAATTGGATGTGCAGGAAGCACTCCCCCAAGAGTCGCAGTGACAACTTATGCAAACATGGCTGGTGTCATTTTGTTTTATAAATGCCTTTATGAAGCACCTTGAGCTATTTAATCACACGAGTCAATAGCTAAACATTGTTGGTAAACAGCTAGATTGATCTGTTTAATTGGTCTATGCTTGTCAACTCCTTTGCAATTTTTTTTTACGTGAAAGCACTTTTAAAATAGACTTTCCACTGCCTGTGTGCTGAAGAAAATGGGTCCAAATATTCCAGTGGTAAGTAGCTAAGTGACCAGCTTTGCAGACATAGCCTGATCCATTCAAACTAAATCTTAAATTAATGTGAGACATGACATCAACACAACATAAGTTATATCTGGCAAAGCTTAACTAAAAAAACACCTTGAAAAATCTTCTTAAAACCTATTTCTTTGATGTAGTTATTGATCAACTGTCTTATCCTCTTGCCGAATCAGAATCTATTGTCATTACACCTGTTTATAACATGCCATAGAACTTTCTAACTAAAAATCCTCCAATGTGTACATTGATTTAGCAGATTCTACCCAGGAAACCTATACTACCGGCACAGCTTGAATGGAAACTCCAGTCTTTAATGTGAAGAAGAAAAGCCCAAGATATGTTATAAACAGATATAGTGAGAATAGATTCTGAATCAGCAAGAAGTTAGGGGTATTGACTCAAACTACAGAGAGTTGGTGTTGAGAAAATGTTCAGAGAGAGAGACAAACACGGAGAGGTGCTGAAGCAGGAGTTCTACTAGAGAGATATAATCAGGAAAAAGGATATTTTGGGAAGGAATACAGAAAAAGACCACAGAAACTGACTAGGACATAAGAACATAATCATCTTCTAATGAGCTACCTGTGAATGCAGATTGATCGCTCGTTGATTATTGTACATTACTTGCAGTTTAATGTGGGCAACACATAAACTTCAACACAATCACAGCGTGCAAATTTAATTTACATTATATTTAGATATATGATCAAGTTAAACATCTAGATTTGTTTTAAGCTGTGGGCATTTGAAAGTTAGATAGAATGAATCTATCCTTACCTTTGCTCCTGAAAGGTCTTCTTCTCCATATTTAATTGCAGCTTGTAACTTCAACACCTGGTTAAGAAATCAGAATTACTTTATTTATCACTGTACTTTTCTTTAGAAAATCAGTTTTGTACCTTAAAATTTGAATTATTAATGATGCTAAACACAGTTCGGCATGCAGTTTACACTTGACTGAACTGTATTTTTTGAGCAATTCTCCTGAAATCAGCAAGACCAGGGCAAAAAGATGCAGATTTCAGGCACAAATCAAGTTTCTGCAACAGCTTCATTCACTTTCTTGCATGTTTTTGAAGAGGCTCTAATAATTAATTTGGTTCTTTTGTGTATGGATAGTAAAAGGCTCATTTTGAAAGTTTCTGCACATGTTTTTCTTTAACTTGAGAGACTGACACTACTATAACTAGCAAATTTTTTAAAAGCAATTTTCAAGAAGTTAAAACCAAGTTATAGGAAGAGCTGGAGCGGCATCAGCTTATTTTTGGAATTGATCACATACAATATAATAACCAAATGCCTAAGAAATATATTTTAAGGATTTAAAAAATATTACATTCAGAATGTTGCCTAATTTCAGATATTTTTTAATCAATCTGTTCAGGGATGTTATTATGCAACTCTAAATGAGGTGGGAGTTGAACCCAGGCCTCCTAGCTCAGAGGCAGGGACACTATTGCTCTACCATAAGAGTTCCTTTGCTTTTTAAGCAGCAGAGACCCATTTTATTGGCTCCTGGTAGAATGTTTGATAGACAATTCAGTTTGAAGGGAAACTGAAGAGAAAATAAAATACTTCCTGAATTGTTTTGCACTTGTATTGCCAATTGAACCCAAAACAGAAATGCTCCACCACTGATCTTAAAGATTCTGCAGCTTAGTTTTAATGGATAATTTTTGCTTCGTTCGAAGAACAAGGCGCTGCTGAAAGGAAATGTGAAATTATTTGAGGGAAAGGGGGATGAAGGAACAAAGAAAAGCATTAGCCAATTTTATTGCATTACGATTGGTGAACCTTCTGTGACATTTCCAGGCTTCTACTTTGTTAACTTTTTATAAAAAATACATTTTCAGCCCAAAGACTGAATTACAATGTGAGTTATTTTGAAAAACTCCTACTTAGAATAAGTAATTAGGTTAAATATGCACATAAGTAACAATCATTTTGGGGCTCTTGTGATGCAGTGGTAGTGTTCTTTCTTCTGGGTCAGGTGATTCAAGTCCAACCTGGCTCGGAGTAATTACATAACACTTAGGAACAGGTGATTAAAAATAATTTATAACAATCATGTGATACTGAAAATAGAAAAACCAAATCAGCTGGCAAAAGAAGTGGTGAACAGGATATTAAAAGGATACGAAATCCTGAATTAAAATTATTTAATCAAAATTAAAAATCAATAGAGCCATTGCTACATCACAGGTGCTGAAGTACATATAAATATACTTCAAAAACATGTTTTTCTTCAAGAATCCACAACGTGTCTGCATTGGATGTTGAAACAGTATGAGAAAGCTTACTTGAAATAAAAAGAGTAACTATATTCTGCAAGTGCTAGTGGAATCAGAGAGCTATTATTTGACATTCAGAGTGTGAATTCTCCAATGTTGAAAAAAAAATCAAATTCATCTGGAGGTATTAACTCCATATTACAGTTTCAAAGAAATTAGATCAAGAAATCTTCTCTTAGAATCACAATTCTTCCGTCTTTATTTTGTCATGGAGTCTTCTCTTAGAGTGGCGAGAATCAAATAGTTCAGTTGTACCTCAGTAATTAGGACAAGCATGAGATAAAGAATTATAGAACAAAGTTGTTCTTCAGAGTAGCATGACTAATGATGATGATATGTTTTTAATATATGGTTAATTACTCTATACAAGGTCTGATAATACTATTTTACATAAATTTCTTCTCAAATCAGGCAAAATACAGATTTGAATTTCCCAATAGAATAACAGCTTTCTAAAAGATACAAGTTGTAAACATATAGTTTGATGTACGTCTAATCTTACCTTAGTTTGATAAACTGGATTATCTATGAGAAAGGTTGCTTTCATTGCTTCCGCATACATGCATGCCTTGTAAAGGGATTGTGCGTGATAGAGTTTGTAGTCATCCACTTCTGGATGAATCTGTACCAATTGTTCATAGCAGTCTGCAGCATTGGAAAAGTCTTGCAGCTGAAAGTAGCAGTAACCCAGTAGCGAGAGTGCTGCCCGGGACTAGAAACAAGTTATTTATAAAGGAGGAAGCAAAAGAGCATATCAGTGTTTAGCAATAATAACAGTCATTTTGTATAACCAAAATATCTTATTTGAACAATATATTTTCAAACACTAACAGCCAACACATGCAATTAGTTGTAATGTTTTAATTTAAGCTCAATGAACTGAGCATCAAGATACTGATCTATCAATCTGAAGGACAGTCATATTGGACTTGAAATGTTAATTCTATTTCGCTCCCCACAGAGGCTATCAGATCTGCCATGTTTCTCCAGCACTTTTTGTTTTTATTCCCAGCATCTGCAGTTTTTTTTCTTTATTCATTAATCTATCATTGACTAATTTAGGAAAACAAGCCTGTTGTGTTTTTGTTCCATGGGTACACAAGTTAAAGATCTAGCAACAAACCTATACAACAAAAGCATGTAATTTCTCAGAAAAAGCAGCCGACACTGACAGGATTCAAAACTTGCAATATCTCAGGCTTTTGTAAAATCTTCCAGCCCAGAAAGAGGCCATTTGGCCTGTCGTGCCTCTGCAGGCTCTTTGAAAGAAACAGTCACGCTCAGTCTCAATACCCTGGTTTTTTTTGTCCATACTCATTAAGTTTGACATCGCCAAGTAGCCATCCAACTCCACTTTAAAATTATCTCTGAAGTCACCTTCCATTCCCTTTTCAATTAGAGGATTTTGGATTCTGACAATTGAGAGCAAAGAAATTCTTATCTCCTCTCTGGATCTTTTGACAATGACTTAAAACTAATACGAGTAGCAATTAACCTACTCACCAGAGGAATCTCCTTTTCCCATCTATCCTACCAAAATATGTGATCATCTTGAAAAACTCTATTAAGTAACTTCTTAACCTGAACTGTTACAAGGAGAGCCCCACGACAAGTTTTCACCCCACTGCAAGTTCTGGTAAACTTCCTTAGGACTTTTGCCTTTATAACTTTACATAACATAAAGAGATTAATAAAATTGCAAACCATTGACAACTAATGTCATAGCTTCTGGATCTTTCAGCCACAGTACTGAACTCAGATGTGCTGCATCATTACAAATGGAGAGCAAAGAGGCTCACTGAGATTATTGCATTGCCAGAAATTTGTTTTCAACATTTGTAATGTTCATTTTCTTCAAATTAGATGTACATTTAGTTAAGTTTTGAAAATAAATATAACCATTGTGAACTAAAACAAGACAAATTCGAAGTTACTTTTGAATGTTTCTGAAGTTCATTATTGAGTATATGAATGGCTTCTCCATATCTTCCATCTCGAATCTGAAAAATTAAAAGATGCTATTAGAGATATCAGCAGTGGAAATGCTTGCCATAATGAGCAGATACAGAACAAGCCACTGCCTAAGACCACTTAGATAACATGTCAATTACAAAGTAAAATAGATTTTCAGAATGCAATGATTTTCTGCAACAGTGGAGAACAATTTAGTGCTTTTAACAAACCAATAGGAAACAAAACTTCTATTCCCTTTCGTAAAAGCATTTTCATCTCAATACTTTACCCACAGGAGACCTGAGTCTGCCAACATAAGCAATGTTTCAAAATTAGTTCCAGTTAATGAATACATATTTCAAATAAAATGTTACTGGCAGCTGTAAAATGAGCACTAAGAAAGGAAGTTAGAAGGGCAAATTACTGCAGAAAAATGTTTGCAAAGTAGAATTTCAGGTTAGAAAAGGAAAAGTAGAGGTAAATAAAAATAAAATCATAGTATTACTGGAGAGAGTGCGGCATAAACGTTTTAAAATACATACAAATGTTATTTCATAATCAAAAAATCATAGTGCATAAAAAGAACCATTCATCCCATTCTGCAGAGAGCTATCTATTGGCAAAAGTGCCAATTAGTCCTGCTTTCTTTCTCATTTGCCCTGACCCTTTAAATATTACTTTCTAATTATAAATCCACTTCCTTTCTGAAAGTGACTATTCAATCTGCTCCCAACATACTTTCAGGCAGTTCATTCCAGAGAAATAAATTTCCTTACCCCTTCCTTGGAGTTTTTGTCAATTATGTTACTGTTTCTCTGATTACTGTGCTTCCTGCTAGTGAAATTACATTTCTAGCTAATCTCTTAAAGTAATCACTTTGACTATCTAAATAATTTCTTCTTAACCTACTCTGTTCTATGGAGAACAATTCCAGTTTTCCAGCCTCTCCACATAACAGGAACTGTTCTTTCCAGGTATCATCTCAAACCGCTTCAGCACTTAACCCAAGGTCTTGTTATAATCTTGCTAAAATTTTGGCAAAGATGTGTAGTTCAGCTTGTGGTGAGGTTGTTGACTTGCTCGCTGAGCTGGCTTGTTCTCATTCAAACATTTCGCTACCATGCTAGGTGATATTATCAGTGAAGCCTCTGATGAAGCAATGTTATTCTACTCTGCTTGGAATTTATACTGTCTGGGCCGTTATGGTGATTAGTGTCATTTCTGGTTTTGTATATGGGGTCCAATTCTATATGTTTGTTGATTGCATTACGGGTGGAGAACCATGCCTCTAGGAATTCCTGTGCATGTCTATGTTTGGCTTAGGCTAACATGGTTACCTTGTCCCAGTTAAATTGATGGTCTTCATTGTCTGTGTGTGCCAACATCAAAGTGAGTTCGTCGTGCCGTTTTGCTGCTAGTTGATGTTCATATATTCTGTTGGCTAGTTTCCTTCCTGTCTGTCCAATGTAATGTTTGTGGCAGTCATTGCATGGTATTTTATAGACCACATTGGTTCTGCATGTTGTGTGAATGGGGTCTTTAATCCTTGCGAGCGTTTGTTGTAGAGGAGCTGTGGACTTGTGGGCCACCATGATTCCTGGTGGTCTTAGGAGTCTTGTTGTCAGTTGCAATATGTTCCTGGTGTAGGGCAGTGTGGCCAGTGTATTAGGGTATACTCTGTCCTGTTGTTGTTGTCTGTTTAGTAGACATCTGCAGATGAAGTTGCGGGGACATACATTTACAGCGAAGATTTCGTATAGGTGTTCTTCCTCTTTGCTGTGTAGTTCCAGAGTGTTGCAGTGTGTCCTGGCCTGTTAAATAGTGTCCTAATGTAGCTTTGTTTGTGGATGTTGGGGTGGTTGCTGTGGAAGTTGAGAATTTGATCCCTATGAGTTGCTTTTCTGTATACAGAGGTTCGGAACTCCCTCTTTGTCAATCGCTCTACTTTAACATCCAGAAACGGAAGTTGTTTTCTTCCCTTGTGAATTTAATCCCTGCAAGTACACTGTTGATGAGGTGGTGGGTCTCTTCCAATTTGTTGCATTTAATAATGACAAATGGGTCGTCTATGTACTAGATCCACGGTTTAGGTTGAATGCAGGGGAGGTTGGTATGTTCTAGTCTTTGCATGACTGCTTCTGCAATGAGTCCTGAGATGGGTGACCCCATTGGTGTACCATTAATCTGTTTGTATATCTGTCCATTAAAGACGAAGTGTGTGGTGACGCATGGGTCTAGTAGTTTAAATATGTTGTCATTGCTGATGGAGCTGCTGGTCTGTGTTGCTGTTTCCTCTAGTAATGTGGCCACTGTTTCTTTGGCTGGTCGGATATCCATTGATGTTAATAAAGCTGTGACGTCAAATGACACATGGATGAGAAACCTATCCAGCAGACAACTCACAGCAACTGAGAAAGCTGTCCTGTTACGTGGACTAAACTATAATCACAAAGATGTGAACAGACAGACTTCATATCCGCTCTGTAGACTACATTAAAAGACAACAGACACACGGACGACAATCAACAAGCCATCAGACAAACTGTAATCCTCACAATACACAGAAGGAACAAAAGGGAAAACCTGAACACATCAGAGCGAAAAGCACTACGTAAACTCAAGAAAGACAAGAACGTCCTAATCCTACCAGCAGACAAAGGGTCCATGACCGTCATCATGAACAAACCAGACTACGTTGAGAAAGCACACGAACTGCTCGCATATACAACCACTTACCAACAAGTGGTGACAGACCCAAAACCGCAGCTAGTTTTAGGATCATCCAGACACTGAAGAGACTAAAGGATGCAGGGCAAACTTCATGAGAATGAAACCAGAAGGTATGAACACCCTCATGCTTCCAAGGATTCCTAAAGTACACAAGCCAGACATGTCCCTCAGACCCATTGTTTCCCTACCAGGCACACCGTCACACAAACTGACCAAGGACCTACAACAGAGACTGAAACACCTAGTCGATGGATCACCCCATTCTATCCACTCCACCCGAGATTTTCTCAATACCCTCGAGAACATAAAGATCAGTGTCGACGAGATTATGGTATCCTTTGATGTCACAGCTTTATCCACATCAATCAACATCCCAAAAGCCGAAGAAACAGTGGCCACATTACTAGAGGAAACAGCAACGCAGATCAGCAGCTCCATCAGTAATGACAACATATTTAAACTACCAGACCTGTGCCTCACCACACGCTTCGTCTTTTATGGACAGATATACAAACAGATTAACGGTACACCAATAGGGTCACCCATCTCAGGGCTCATTGCAGAAGCAGTCATGCAAAGACTAGAACATACCAACCTCCCCTGCCTTCAACCTAAACTGTGGATCCAGTACGTAGACGATACATTTGTCATTATTAAATGCAACAAATTGGAAGAGACTCACCACCTCATCAACAGTGTATTTGCAGGGATTAAATTCACAAGGGAAGAAGAAAACAACTTCCGCTTCTGGATGTTAAAGTAGAGCGATTGACAAAGAGGGAGTTCCGAACCTCTGTATACAGAAAAGCAACTCATAGGGATCAAATTCTCAACTTCCACAGCAACCACCCCAACATCCACAAACAAAGCTACATTAGGACACTATTTAACAGGCCAGGACACACTGCAACACTCTGGAACTACACAGCAAAGAGGAACAGCACCTATACAAAATCCTCGCAATAAATGATAATCCCGCAACTTCATCCGCAGATGCCTACTAAACGGTATGCCCTAACACACTGGCCACACTGCACTACATCAAGAACATATCGGAACCGACTACAAGATTCTAAGATGACGAGGAATCATGGTGGTCCACAAGCCCACAGCCACTCTATGACAAACACTTACAAGGATTAAAGACCCCATTCCCACAACATGCAGAACCAATGTGGTTTACAAAATACCACGCAATGACTGCCACAAACATTACATCAGACAGACAGGATGGAAACTAGCCAGCAGAATACATGAACATCAACTAGCAGCAAAATGGCATGATGAACTCTCCTTAATATCACTGCACACAGACAATGAAGGCCATCAGTTTAATTGGGACAAGGTAACCAAATTAGCCCAAGCCAATCATAGACACGCATGGGAATTCCTAGAGGCATGGTTCTCCATCTGTAATGCAGTCAACAAACATATAGAATTGGACCCCATATATAAAACCATTCAGATTGAAACCAGAAATGACAGTACTCACCATAACAGACTGGACAGTATAAATTCCAAACAGAATAGAATAACATCGCTTCGTTGGAGGCCTCACTGATGATGGCACCTAGCATGGTGACGAAATGTCTGAATGAGAACAAGCCAGTTCAGCAAGCAAGTCAACGACCTCATAATCTTTTTAACTTGGTACACAAAATTGGGCACAATACCCTAGGTTAGATTAAACGTGCGTTTTTCTACTCAGCTTACAAAGCCATACACTTTTTTAATAGCTTCTGAATCTATCCTGCTATCTTCATGCCTTTCTCTTTGTAAACACCTTGGATCTCCATACCTGCATCCTGTTTAAATTATATAATTTACTTTAGGTTGCCTCTCATCACCTTTCCTTCATTCACACAAGTCTACTTTAAAACTTACCTGCCATGTGTTTATTCACTTCACCATTCTATCCTGAAGAATGTTACATTTCTGACCTCTTTGTTTCTTTTCAAAAAGAACATTCATGTGATGTAGGCATTGCTTGATAGGCCAGTTTATATCACCCATCTCTAATTACCAGGTAGTAGTTAAGAGTCATCCACATTGTTGTTCAACTGGACTCACAGGCCAGATAATATAAAGGTGGCAGATTTTCTTCCCTTAAGAACTTTAATGAACTAGATAGGCTTTGATAGCAATTGATATGATTGCTATTAAATTAGCTTTTTATTCCAGATTTTCATTCAGATTTCACCACCTGCCGTGTTGTGATAAGAACCCATGCCCCCGGAACATGAGTCTTGGGTTCTCGATTACTAGCTCAATGACATTACCACTACACTAGTGCCTTCTTGCAAACTTTGAAATCGATTACCCATATACGCAAGTCCACATTAAAGGAATAGTGATCTTAAAACCAGGAGAACACCATGGTTTAATCTCCTCCAATCTGAAAAGTAAGTGTTTACCAAATGCTCCATTTGTTGTCTGAGCCAATTTTGCAGTCATGTCACCGCTGCTATTGAAATGTAAAGGATTCAGTTTTGCTATTTTTTGGCACTTTATCAAACACTTTTTGAATACACCATATCAACAGAACCACTTTCATCAGTTCTCTTCATTAGTCAAGCAAAGAACTCAAATCAACTTAGGCACAACCTGTCTTTAATAATTCCACATTTATTGAATTCAGAGTAAATTTATGAAACTAAAAAGAAGCCATTAGACCAATCGTGTCCCATGATGGTTGATGGAGAGCTACCCAGATTTAGCATGTACTGGATCTATATTCCTGCACATCAAAGTAGAACTTTGTGAGCTTTTCAAATGTGGGGAAGAGGTTCTGCCTGCGCCATGCTTTCAGGCAGAGTTCTAGTTACTATTGCTTCCTGAATTAAAATAGTTTTCTCATCTTCCCAATATTTCTTCAACCAATGACTTTAAATCTATGTCCCCTGATATTTGACACCACCATCCCCAGGATAAATGGGTTGTTACTACTTACTCTAGATAGACACTTCATTACTTTATATCCCCAACTGAGGTCATTCCTCAGCCTCCTCTGTTTCACAAGTAGTAACACCAAATTATCCACTCTTTCCTAATGGTTAAAAATTCCCAATCCTGGCAATATTCTCATTAATTTCCTCTGCACCCTCTCTAGTCCAAACAGATTCTAGTGGTGACTAGAACTGCACATAGTACTCAAACTGTGCTCTCATTAGTATTCGATTCAGCTCAAGCATAACTTCCTGCACATATAGTTAATACCCCAGAAAACATGTAAAATGCCACTTGACAGGCTTATCAAACTGCGTTGCTAATGTTAAGGATCTGTGGACACACACTCCAAAATTCCCCTGTTCCTACTGACTGGGTTACAGACTGACCATTGATCCCTACTCATTGGGTATAGACTGGCCATTG
>JAHRHZ010000022.1:43417391-43457607 GCA_024137785.1 Ginglymostoma cirratum
TGGGGACTGACAGACAATTGCCCCCTACTCACTGGGGATTGACTGACAATGCATTGCCCCCTACCCACTGGGTTACAGATTGACCATTGCCCCCTACTCATTGGTTATAGACTGACCATTGATCCCTACCCACTGGGTTACACACTTACCATTGATCCCTACTCATTGGGTATAGACTGACCATTGATCACCACCCACTGGGTTACAGGCTGAACGTTGCCCCAAACTCACTGGGGACAGACTGACCGTTGCCCCCTACTCACTGGGTTACAGACTGACCGTTTCCCCCGGGCATAGACTGAGACGCTGGTGTTGAACTGACCAGTCTATAGATGGTCGTTGTGTATTCCCCGTCCTTTATCTGAACCAGAGCCATTTGGATGAGACGGTGCCCGGAATCACCAGCGTCCGGAATAAAAAAGGGTAGAAATGGATTTCCTATAAAATCCCATCAATTCTCCGGCAAAAAAACAGCGGCTCAGAGTCAGCACCTTGGTGATCATGGAAACCAACCGGAAATGAAGGTAGAACCGGAAATACCACACCGGTTACCATGGTGAGTGTACCGGTGTGGCCGCCATCTTTCTTATTGGCATTGTTTATTCTCCTCGCCTATAACAATTTGGTTGCTGGGCGCCATCTTTACTACAGGCACAGTTTGTGTAACATTTTCCCACCATTCACAGTAAGACACACACACATATATATTAAAAAATAATTAGAGACCAACTACTGGAGGCTTATTAACCTGCAGAGCAATGAAAGGATCACTTAAAATTTATCACATGATGACCTAATCAAAACAGAAAGTTACATAAACTGCAAATCAACAATAAATTTCTATTACTGCAAAAGTCATTAAGGTGTTAAATTTCTTCAAGAGATTCAGGATTTTTACACATATTTGGAGATTTCATTAAATGATCAGTTCTTTTCTCCGCAAAATCCAAAAAGCCATTCTCTGTGATGTGATGTACAAAACAATAAAGGCCTCATTGTATGAATTAAAAGTTGGGTTTCCTTGTTTTGATACAAATCTCCAGGGATTGACAGTTCATACCCATGATACAGACCCAGCAACATGAGAGAAAATTTGCAGATGCCCATCTTTTACTGCACATTATTTTGTTAGGACAGACATAGTGTTGACATTACTAAATGATGCAATATGTAAGACATCTGTATATTGCTGCATAGCCACACCCACTGTTACCTTCACAGAGTTTTTGAAAGCAAGGATTTCAGGTTCAGCCCCACAGCCGGCCAGCTGTGTGAATGTTCCATTCTAAGTGCCTGAGTGTACAGGGCTGGGTATGTGAACATCCAGGTCGGCTGTGTGCAAATGCGTAGGTCCTGGTGTGCCTACTGTCCAGCATCTAGATCTGGAGAATCAGGGAATGTCTGCAGTGTGAAAGCAGGCTATGTGGCCCATTGAAGAGCATCTCACCCCGACCCAGCTCCTGTAACCTTGCATTTGCCATGGCTAATTCAGAGAAGTTCCAACATGTGGAAGGAAGCAGAGAGAATTGGATCAAGTGGAGGTGGTGGAGTCTATATTGAGAGAGGACTTTTAAAGGACTTTAGTGTAGACAAATGATGGAAAATCATCTTTCTGTGGTGGCAATGACGCAAGGAGAAATTATAGACTGATATGTGGTATCTGAAAGATTTAAGAACTATATTGGCATGCTCTTGTATACATGTAAACCCAGAATTCTGCATCACTGCATTCCTTCTATGCATCTAAATAACAATGTATTATTCTTCAGCACGTGGGGAGGTCTGAGAAATTCATTTGACATCTTCAGTGATTGTGTCCTTAAATGTGATTATTCTAAATGTCAGTGACCACAAGTCACTACATTTTGACAGCAGGTATTTGTGAACACAACTCAAGTATTTAGAAACAAAGTTAATGCTGGATTAAATGGAGAAAAATCTGTAGCCTGTGAAATAGTCTATACAGATGCTCTGACCAGTTTACTATTCATAAAGCACATTTACCCAGGTGCTCTTACTATGTGAGACAAACAAAGGACTGTGGTTCAAACTTATGTTAAAACACTTGCAAGTTAAAGAAATAACTCCTACACAACAAATTTGATTAACTTTTCTCCAAACTAGGCTGACCACCTGAAAAACACATATACCACCTGCTCTGTGGAATATGATTGGGCTGCAGGATTCAATTCACAGAGCTCCATCGATGGGTGCACTCAGGATCTTCTTGGTACGAAGGTGGGTCTCTCACGGAGTCTTCGCTGGCTGAGTCTTCGCTGAGGGAATGGCCATCAGGTGTCCCTTTTTATCCCCCTCCCCCGACTTTCTGAGCCCTCCTGGAATGTTCTCTGGCTTCAGCCAATGGGGTCAGAGGGCAGGGATCACAGCACCCAAAGAAATTAGGCCGGGCCACCCTAGGTACAGCCTTCCCCCTTCCAAGATATAATCACTCCATGGTTCTTAGGGTCTGGCTAAAGCTGGGGAATACACAAACAAAATGTCTTTGCTTTCTGCTCTGGCTGAGCACATTCTAATAGGTTTCGGGTCATAATGACTCTTCCATCGTTAAGGTTGACCACTCCTGTGAATGGTCACAAAATTTCACAACAGCAGTAAGTGTCCCATGGATAGCTTGAATTGCAGAACTTGTGTGAAGTTCATTTGCTGGGAAAGGACGTGTAGAACAAAGGAAGAAGATTGTAAGTGAGTAGTCAGAAGTAGAAGGAACAGAGGTGAATGAGAAAAAACATAAAAGAAAGCATCCACACCCTTGAAGATGAAAATAACAAGCCAAATGGCCTCTTCTGAGCTGTAATCATTTAATGACGGGGTTTTCCAAAGTTGGATCCCAAGTTGGGTCACGATTTGAACTTTTTGTGTTGTGAGTTCGAAAGCATTAAGTATTGCCATGGAGCTCTGATTGAGTTATAACAGCTGTTGTCCAGTACTCTCAGTTCTCACCCAGTGGCTGCGAAAATGTTCAAGCCTTGGAAGGGTCACATGGGGAAAATATTTGGGAGAAGCAGCGTTCTTTGATTCTATGAAATTTGTGGCCACCTCCTGAATGAAGCTGGGCTACCTCAGGAATTGCTCCTGGGGTGGCTGGAGCTAAGAGAAGTTCATATTAGAGACCAATGATGGTTACAGCCTCCCATGCAAAGTCTTTTTCCTCATCCTCTTCCCTCTCTCTTTAAAATCTGCTCCATTTTGTTGGGGGGGGGAGCAGGGTGAGGGAGTTGCAGGTTCAGTGCCTTTGGATCTGTAACATGACCAACAAATCATTGATCATTCTATGATGATCTATGATTTGTTGGTCATATTGGAGATCCAGAGGCACTGAACCTGCAACTTCTTCACCCCCCAACAACATTGGATTATCAAATCCTGTTGCCTCCCTGAATATTATTACAAGCATGTACTTTCATGATTTATATGTTTTGGAAAGGTTTTGTTTAGGTTTTTAAGATAGTTTGGTCATTGAGATGATTAAATATAAGATAAATAAAAGCTCCCTGACACCTCTAGCCTCGAAACTCTAAGGCCAACAGGCTCTGCCATTCCAGATACCAGACACTGGGACTGAACTTAGATAGAGTGAGAAGGAAAGGAAAAAGAAGGCCAATTGAGGACAAATGGCTGTCATGGGTGACACTTTAATGCAAATACATTATCATGTTCATAAATATACATTAATATTTTATCATAGAATCCCTACAGTGTGAAAACAGGCCCTTCAGCCTGACAAGTCCACTCCAACCCTCAGAGCATCCAATGCAGATACATCCCCCTTTAGGCATCCCTGAACACTATGGGCAATTTAGCATGGCCCCTAATCTAGGCATCCCTGAACACTATGGGCAATTTAGCATGGCCAATCCACCTAGACCTAGCCTGCACATCTTTGGACTGGGGAGGAAACCAGAGCACCCAGAGGAAACCCCCACAGACACAGGGAGAATGTGCAAACTTCACACAGACAGTCACCTGAGGGTGGAATTGAACCCAGGTCCCTGGCGCTGTGAGGCTGCAGTGCTAGTCACTGAGCCACTGTGCACATGGAGGATTTCTGTCCACAAAGCGTAGCAGGTTTTCTTGCCCAATTGTTCCAACCTTTCATGAACGATATAACAGTCCACTCATCTGACGCTAGCCTGATTCTCCCACTCACTATAGGCGGAACGGTTTGCTAAATTCTGTGATCCTTGGCGCCAGCATTATTTTTAAAAGGCTGTTCTGAAATCATCAAGTGCTGGCAGCCCAGAGCTGCCCTGCATGGTTCATGACATTTGTACTCAATGTGA
Organism: Ginglymostoma cirratum; assembly: GCA_024137785.1. Lineage (NCBI taxonomy): Eukaryota > Metazoa > Chordata > Chondrichthyes > Orectolobiformes > Ginglymostomatidae > Ginglymostoma > Ginglymostoma cirratum. Next base: position 43,421,693 of record JAHRHZ010000022.1, read on the forward strand.
AGGCAATGGGAAAATAGTGCCCAGCCATTCAGATGGGAATCTGGAGGTTTCAGTGGACAGGGAGAGTTGCTTCATACTCACTTTATCTCTGCAACAGCATCTACCAAGGGTCACACGACATCTTCTGTCTCTCTTTCTCTCTCTCTATCTCTGTCACCCTCCCATCAATTCCCCCCTCCCCGCAACCACAACGCCCACTCCTGTTCCCCCATCCTTGTCTGGCTTCTGCACAGCTTACAGCCTCACATGGGACACTTCACCACTTCCCCCCATGTCATGCACAAGCACTTAAAGTCTCGCCACTCACGTTTGTCTCTGTCAGTCCATCCTTTTGTCTCATTCCATGGGACAATGGTCCGCAATAGGGTTGAAGGAGACAGAAAGCGGGGAGAAGGTGCCCTGAAATTTGTCGCTCATTCCTTACAAAGAGAAGGCTCTTGATGACAAGGGCTAGGATTAGTCCTTTGGAGCTGCAGAAAGATCTGTGTCTCTTCAATCATGGAAGAAGCATTACTCTCTCATTGCCCACACTGTGAATGTATTCTTAACATACCAAACCTCTACCCATTGTTAAAGACACATTCTCTCCTCCATGTGCGAGGAGCATTATTACCCTGGTCTGCTGTCAAAAGGGTGCTGCCACAAGACAACTGCACCTCCTCTTCTGAGGAAGAGAGCATGGATGCCTCAGAGGATGCACCATCAAGGCTGCCTCCTGCAACCTCTAATACCTAGGTAGATATGTTAGCTAACTTAGAGTCAAAAGCGCATGCTGGTGAGCACTTCACTGCCATATCTCCACAGCTGATCAAAGAAGAAACACTTGAATTCGAATGACTACTATAATAGCATTACCCGTCTTAGCCTAAAGGTGGAGCATCCATTGGATCAGGTTATAATTGATGTAACTGGGCTTCTACTGAATTCAAATGGATATAAATATGCACTGGTTTGTATTGACAATTGTATCGACTTACATGGTGCACCCTTGGCAAAGATATATCAGAGAATGTGCTCCTTGTTGATCTTGAAAGAGAGTTAGTTCCTACTGTTGGTTTGCATCGTATATTGCACGCTGATCTCTGGCAGTGCCTTTATTTCTAATGTCTGTCAAGAGTGGTCAAAAGGCGGAAAGACTGCTCGAGAGGACAGCACACATTATCAGCAGCGTGGTGCAAGGAAAAAAAAATGAAGAAAGTTCTGAATAAACTACTTTTGATCCATGGAGCACCGTAATAAAAGGGGTATAAATGGCTTCAAATAATCAACTATAACAGTCAAATGGTACAGTATCTTCTGTAACTGCATGCGACTTATTGTTTGGTACACAGATAAATACACCTTTTGTGAGCGCTAGTCCAGAAACTGCCATCATTATCTGGGATAGAGTAGCATAGCTACAGCAAATTACAGAAATGATACATCAAATTGAACAGAAACCATTCAGAAACACTGAAGATGGAAATCAATTAATGAAATCAAGCCTGTTCAAACAAGATAACTGATACAAGGGAAAAGGAACTCAGCACAGGGACCATCGAGACTTGAAACCAATACAGATATTAAAACTCTACAGTGATAGGGTAGTCAAGATTGCAGCCAAAGGACTAGGGGAAGAGAAAATGATAACAAAAGAAAGGTGGCAATAGACAATTTAAAACCATGTCCTGTATGATCAGACCGCAGTGGATTTACTCAAATCATTTAAGTGTATTCCAATCTGACAGATTTCAGATGTTCAATAAGTTAGGAAAGAATATGAACTAATGATACAAGGGAAATCAGACTGACAGAAACAAAAAGCAACTAAAAATTTTCCAGATAAGGATCAGGAATCAGTTGAGATGGGGGAAACAAAATTACCCTGTGGCCAAGAAAAGATGTAGAAAAGGAAAAGAAAGCAGGTAAAGCTACCGCAGGGATGAAATTTCAACATTAGTGTTGGATAGTTCTAGCTTAACTGCTGGTCACAATGACTTTAATTATAATATTTCCAGCTGTGGTTTAGTGCTGGGTATAATACTTCAGTGCTCAAACACAAGTGGTATAATCAGCATTGGACATTTTGAAAGAGATATAAAATCAGGCACTTATAAAGGAGAAAAAGGTCACGGAAAGAAGCCCAAGGCATATTAAAATAGACCAGAACTAGTGTACAAAATGGAATATAATGGAGGAGAAATCTTCAACTATTAATCATGAAATTATGAAAATTGAAATAACTCCCAGAAGGCCAGTATCCCATCACAAAGTCACCCTTTATTTACACGTGCACAGTACATGACACTGATCCAGCTAGAACAGAGCTCCGAGAGTGAGCAGAACTCCTGACACTCCTGTTTATATCTGTCAGCCAGGGCTCTCTGGTTGGACCAGGTTAACAAGCCCAATCAGGAAACTCATATTCTATGAGGCTGACCTCATTCAAATCACTATAAAAATGAGAAGCTGTTTCCCCTCATGAAAGAGTCTAGTATAGGAACGCATAGACTCAAAATGGAAGAGTGTAATTTTAAGACTGAGATGAGTCTGCAGGGTAGCATGGTGGCTCAGTGGTTAGCACTGCTGCCTCACAGTGCCAGGGACTTGGGTTCAATTCCACCCTTGGGTGACTGTCTGTGTGAAGTTTGCACATTGTCCCTGTGTCTGTGTGGGTTTCTTCTGGGTGCTTTGGTTTCGTCCCACAGTCCAAAAATGTGCAGGTTAAGTGCACTGGCCATGTCAAATAGCACATAGTATCCAGGGATGTGTAGGTTAGGTAGGATAGCCATGGGAAATGCAGGTTTACAGGGATGGGGTGTGAGATTCTCTTCAGAGATTCACTGTTGACTTGATGTGCCAAATGACCTGCATCCATGTAGGAATTCTATGAAATGAAGAGAAATTTCTTCTGTCAGATGGCTGTGAGTCTTTGGAACTTGTTGCCACAGAGAGCTGAATCAAGGGTAATGGAGGAAAGTGGACATGAGGAATGTTGGATTAACTATGATCCCATTCAATTGTAGAACAGGCTTGAGGGATTAAACAGCCTACTTTTGTTTGTATTTCTTGTGGTCTTATGGTCTAATCTTAACAAAAAGTAAATACTGCCTGCCAAAAGCTTTACAGATCGATTCAGAGATCATTCATAAACAACTGGGAATCCAAACAGAAGAGAAAAATGAGGAATCAGGAAAGCTACATGATTCTCTGAAAGAGTGTATGACAAATTTTATTCTTTCACCTGAAGGTTTACCAAAGGATTTACTTAAATGATAGTGCCATGGGACTTTAATGCACTGTTATATGATAATATGACACAATGCAAAAAAAAACTGCCTGAGAACAAAAAAAGAATGAACATGTAGGAGATCATTGTGAAAGACAACTAGTCCTAAATGGAATTGAAGGATGGGACAACATTTGAAACCTTTTTGCTCCTTATACCCCTACATGATCCTCATCAACGGACAAATAGAAATATATAGGGATGTGAATATTCACAAGATCATCTCTAGAAAAACATAGATGTCTCACAATCATATGATATAATGATTTTTCTGTACAATATAGTATTCTGAAGACAACATTATAAAATCTTGGAATTCAGATAGGAAATTATAAATAGATTCAATTTTAGGAGCCTATATAAATGTAGATATAACTATAAAAAACACATTGCCTGCCAAAAGATTGGAAACATGACCAAGTCAAATGAGAAATGAAATGGAACATCAGCTTTTTAAAAACATTTTACTAAATACAAGTGCATATGATTCCCTCTCTGACACTGTACAATATAATCTACTTTACTATATTGTGTGAGGAAATTAATATGAAATGGTACAAGTGAGCAAGCTACTGGACACGAGAGGCAGTGAATATAGGAAAGAAAAGATATTGTCTCTTAATGAAAGGACCATTATGTGAGAATAATATTGACATGCAAACTGATGCACATCAACTGTGCTTAAACAAGAATAAAAATATTGACCCATTGAGAGTGTCACATACAAAGATTAATCCACTTTATTACTTATGTAAGATACAAGGATGTCATTTGATTAAACAGAAGTTAGATACATTTGTAGTCAAAGAAAAAAGGATAGAAATGCTAGATGCTAATACAGCAGATAACATGAATTTCAGATAGCCACAGATATGCTCATGAATGTACACAATATTCTAATTATTGAAAAAATTCTTCCCACAGTAAAAGGAGGACTGTCAGTACCGTCAATGCAATTGAAAATTCAAACGAAACAAGAATGGAATTGACATGATGGATCAAAATTTATTGATGGCACAAGCCAGTGTAGGTTGTGAGTTATGAGGAGGATGCAAAGAGGTTTAGATAAGTTGAGGACATGAACAAATATGTAGTGGATGTAACACAACATGATTATATGTGAAGTTACATGCTTCAATGTGAAAAGCAGAATGGACGAATTTTATCTAAATGGTGATATGTTGGGAAGTGCAGATTTACAAAGAGATTTGGGAGCCCTTGTACGCCAATAAGTAAACAGGTAGATGCTGCGAGCAACTGGGAAAGCAAATGGTATATTGGCCTTCAGTACAAGAAGATTTGAGTTCAGAAGTAGGGAAGCCTTATGTAAGTAGGTATTGGCGAGACTATAGCTGGAATATTGTGTACGGTTTTGATCTCCTCACTGAAGAGAGGATGTGCTTGTCAGAAAAGTAACGCAGTGAGGTTCACTAGGCTGACACTGGAGATGACAAGGACTGTCCCATGAGGGACATAGTTTGGATGGGTCTGTATTCGCATGGAGTTTAGAAAGATGAGAGGAGATATGATTGAAATGTACAACATTATAACATGGTTGAACAGACTAGATGCAGACTGGACTTTTTCCTCTGGTTGGGGACTGTAGAAGCAAGACACACAGTCTCACCAGATGGGGTAGGCTATTTAGGAATGAGATGAGGAATCTTTTCTTCACTCAGTTTAAAAACAGGGATGTTATGCTGCAGCTGCATAGGGAGCTAGTGAAGCCACACCTGGAGTACTGGTTGCAATTTTGGTCTCCCTATTTGAGAAAGGATGCACTGGCACTGGAGGGGGTGCAGAGGAGGTTCACTAGGTTGATTCCAGAGTTGAGAGGGTTGGATTATGCGGAGAGATTGAGTAGACTGGGACTATACTCATTGGAGTTTAGAAGAATGAGGGGGAATCTTATAGAAACATATATAATTATGAAAGTAATAGATAAGATAGAAGCAGGGAGGTTGTTTCCACTGGCATGAGAAACTAGGACTAAAGGTCATAGCCTCAAAATAAGGAGGAGCAGATTTCAGACTGAGTTGAGAAGGAACTTCTTCACCCAAAGGGTTGTGAATCTGTGGAATTCCCTGCCCAGTGAAGCAGTTGAGGCTACTTCATTGAATGTTTTTAAGGCAAAGATAGATAGATTTTTGAACAGTAGCGGAATGAAAGGTCATGGTGAGTGGGCGTGTAAGTGGATCTGAGTCCATAAAAAGATCAGCCATGATCTTATTGAAATGGGGGAACAGGCTCGAAGGGCCAGATGGCCTACTCCTGCTCCTATTTTTTAGGCTCCAATGTTCACAAGCTAATGAATCTGTGAAAATCTCTCCCACAGTAGGCCGTGGAAACCAAGTCACTGAATGTATTCAAGAAAGAGACAGATTAATTTCCTGATATTAAAAACATCACAGGGTGTGGGCAGAAAGAGGAAATACAGTATTGGGACAGAGGATCAGCCATGATCATATTGAATGATAGAATTGACAGGCTGAATGCTCTACTCCTGCTCTATGACTCTGAGTATTATAGTTGCAAAATCCTTGATTACTCAAACTAAAATTAAGCTTTATTACACTTTGAACTGGAAAAGCAGCATGGGAACTTATATTCAAAATATCAAAGAAAATGTAAAGGTTACTGAACCTTTAGGAAAACTATCAACGCCTGCCTTAATAAATGAAGTAAAGAGGCATAAAACAGCAAATATAACAGTGGACATAAAAACATGGAGCTGTCCTTGATTGGGCTTCAGGAAAAAAATTATTATTCTGGACAGGGGTTTATTTTATCCATGTGGTGTGAGCATCGGTGGCTGGACTGGCATCTATTGCCATCCCTAGTTGCCCCTGAGAAGGTGGTGGTGAGATGCCTTCTTGAACCACTGCAGTCCATTTACCATAGGCAAACCTGAATGCTGTGAGAGACACTGAAGGAACAGTATTATTTTTTCACATCCGGATGGTGAATGACTTGGAGAGGAACTTGGAGGTGATGGTGTTCCCATATATTTGCTGCCCTTGGCCTTCTAGTTGGAACTGGTTGTGGGTTTGGAAGTGGTGTCTGAGGAGCATCGGTGAATTTCTGCAGTCCCTTTTGTAGATGGTACACAGTGTCAGTGATGGAAAGCGTGGATGTTTGCGAATGTGATGCCAATCAAGCGAGCTGCTTTGTCCTGGATGGTGTCAAGTGTCTTGAGTGTTTGTAAAGACACCCTCATCCAGACATTGGGGAGTATTCCATCACACTCCTGACTTGTGGATTATAGGTGGTGGACAGGTTTTGGGGAGTCAGCTCTTGCAATATCTATTGCAACTACAATATCTACGTGGCTAGTCCAGTTCAGTTTCTGGTCAACAGTAATCCCTGGGATATTGAGAGCTGGGAATTCAGTGATGGTACCAATAGGATTGGAGTTAGGGGTGATGATTAACTTCTCTCTTTCTGGACATGGGCATTGCCTGGCACTTGTGTGACAGGAAAGTTACCTGCCACTTGTTAGTCCAAGCCTCAATATTGTCCAGGTCTTGCTGCATTTGAATTGCTTCAGAATCTGAGGAGTCACGATTGATGCTGAATACTGTGCAGTCTTCAGGGAACAGTCCCACTTCTAACCTTACAATGGACAGAAAGTCATTGATAAAGCATATGAAATAATGAAGTGTACATTCATTCTTTCAAGCCAATTTCCTTTGGAATGGAAGCAGATTTAAACACAGTAACAGTAAAAGCATCATTAATAAATCCGAAAATGGTAGATGACAAAATGAGCTGAGGTCATTGAAACATGGAAAAGTGCCAAGTATTATGAGACTCCTTTAACATTAAAAGCTAAAATAACTAGCATAAGATTAAAAGGAACTAAAAGAACTGTGGACAAAAATAGAATTCGCTGGAAAAGCTCAGCCAGTCTGGCAGCATCTGTCGAGAGAAATCAGAATTAATGTTTCGGGTTGAGTGACCCTTCCTCAGAATGGAGCATCCCACCCAGATGCACCCCACTACCCTATCACTGTAACCTTGCATTTCCCATGGCTAATCCACCTAGCCTGCACATCCCTGGACACTATGGGCAATTTAGTTTCAGTATTCTCATGGGCAGGTACTGCTGCTAAGGGATTACTTGAATTGATTTTTAGTGCTGCAAAATATCTTCTGCCATTGATTATTATGTTAAAACCGTCAAAATAAAAAAAAAATTGAAATAGACTTACCAGGGACCGGCTTATGGCGAGCACTAACAGAGTTTGGAAGTGGAGAGTGGCCTGTGTGAATTATTGAGAGTGCTGAGAGTAAAGATAGGGATTTCTCCTGTACACAAAGTTTACTCAATTCCAGTAAAATTTACAAACGTTTTTAGGCAATAAATCATATTTTATTTAAGTTGAAACCTTTTCTCTTAAGTACAGTCATGTAAATCATGAATGGAAGAATGTTTGTTGCTTTCTTTGTAAAGAAATCAGTTCCGTAATGAAAGTGCCACGTAGCCAGATCATTCTATTACTGGCACATGCTGCTTTCATCGAACTTACAAGATGTTACTTTCCTCCTGGAGCCAAGAAATTTTTGTAGTACTGTGTTGAAGAAGATTGCAATGCGAAGTGATTCAATTTTTATCCTAGAATACATACTGAATGGTTAGTAAATTTGCCGCAGCACATTACAGTTTCACCCAGGCATTCTCTTCTCTTTATACGGAGACTCAGCAATATATAACAAGTTTGTGTACCTGTTTCCACAAGAGCTGTTTCTTCCTAGCTTCGCACAGTGAAATATTATTTTCCCGTAAGCTTTCCAGGTTTACGTCATTGTTTATGCCATTTTGAGATGAACCTCTTAATGGCAATTTAATGTTTTAATTGACTGATTGATTGAATGATTGTCATGTGTACTGAAATACAGTGAAAAGCTTTGTTTACAAGCGGTACAGGCAGATCACAGCAAGCAAAGGACGTATCGGTCAAAAAGACTTAGAAGCATACAGGTTACGTTGCAGGTTACATTATTTGAGGATAAAGTCCATTCAACAGTCTGATAACGGATCAGATTTTCTGAAATACTAACGTTTTCGGCAGTGGTTCTATTGATCTTTCTCTGGTTTACAATTAGACCTTATATTGGCAGAACCCTCCTGGAAAATGTGGGAACAGCCAACCAGTTCTCCTGTGTGTTCCAAATGGCACTGCATGCCAAAGACTGCGTTGCTACTGTGCAACAAGGATCATTCTCAAAAATAAAACAAAGAACTGCAGAGACCTGAAACAAAAACAGAAATTGATGGAACAGCTCTGGCAGCATCTTTGGAGAGAAAGCAGAGTTAACATTTCGGGTTCAGTGAAGAAGTGAGTTCCAAAGAAGGGTCACTGGACCCAAAATGTTGACTCTGCTTTCTCTCCAAAATTGCTGCCAGACCTGCTGAGTTTTTCCAGCACTTTCTGCTTTTGTTAAGGCTCATTCTCTCACGTATTTAGGGCGTTTTGTGGCCTTCACGTTATTCAGACATGGCAATCATCAGCTTCTCTGCGTGAACCTGAGCTGTTAATAAGATTCAGGGATGATGCTCCCCTACCTCCACTGCCTTGTCCTTCAAGTTGGCAGAGGGTCATGGATTTGGCAGGTGCATTTGAAGCTGTTAGAACTGTGGGGTTTATAACATTCTTTTATGATCATTTCTTTGATATAGGATAAAAAGAAGGGGAACATGTGACCTGTACTGAAGTCTACCTGACTGGAAGCCTCACAACACCAGGTTATAGTCCAACAGGTTTACTGGCAACCTGGTGTTGTGTGACTTCTGACTTTGCCAACACTGGCACCTCCACATCATGACTGGAAGCCTGGCTGCTTTATTAGAGATGAACACAAACCCTAGGTTGTTTCAATGGGAAGACGGTGCAGGCGTTTACACTTGAAGACAATAACAGCAGGTTATGTGCTAACTGTGACACTGCAATATCCCAGAAAACAATAAAAAATATCCGGGTGTAAACAGCTTCACTTGAAATTCCATTTGCAAACATGTCAGATATCTTGCGACATTGTCTAAAGAGCTAATAACTCAGAGAGTAGGAGTGGAAGAATTAAATTAATTCCACAGCTGAGAGTTTACAGATGAGGACTGCAACAAAAAGCAGACAAAGGATTCAGGACCCATAGAGTCATACAGCATGGGGACAGAACCTTTGGTCTAACCCTCCAGTCACAGTCAAGTCATCAGCAATGCCAGTATTCATTTCAAGGCCCCAGTCAGGAGTTAGGTGAGTATATTATCAACTTTGTAACAAGACTGAAAACTACAGCCAGAAATTTACGTTCAAAAACAACGAAGTTAGGTCGATAGATTGGCTATTGAGATAATCCATAACCAAAGATGGTCGTAGATAAGCATTAGATGTAAGGTCCGATTTTGTGAATATAACCATGACAGACTGGTGTTTGACTGGTCAGTGGGATAACGATCCTGATTTCCTGCGGCGTAAGCCCACGGATGTTGGTGAGATAGAATTTGAAGGGTTGACAGAGTTGGATGTATCCTCACATTTGGGTGGCCCATTTGGTTGGATAACAAATACTGACCTTGTTAGCAACAATTAGATCCCAAGAACAGATAAAAATACGAAATGTCATCCATATAGCTGTGCATCCAGAGTCTGTAGGTCAAACAGAGTAAAAATGGCAGATTTACTTCCCTAAAAGACATTAGTGAACCAAATGAGTTTTTATAGTAATTCAGAAAGTTTATTATTTCTATTACTAGGACAAACTTCTTTTTACTTCAGATTTATTATAGAGTTGAATTTGAGTTCTTGTTATGGTGAGGTTCAGGTTTGTGTTTCTAATGTACAGGGTACAGTTGGCCTCTCAGTGATAGGGGGTGCTATCCTCTGGAGGCACTTGCCATCCTAATTGATTGGTAGCTTCAAATGTCCTGGCAGTGAAGATGTCCATAGTGGGCACTGTCAGGACTGAAGACAAGCCCAATGGATGTAGGTGAGGTGGGAGGATTGTGCACGAAGGATTTTGCCACATTGTGGAGAGGAGGAGGACGGTGAATTTTAATATACATGGAGTAGGGTAAGATGGAAGAGGAGTACAATTTCTCAGGGGAAGTGGGCATATCAATGGGCAAAGATTTGGCTCCAAAGATAGCACCCCTTTCCTTCCCATTGTTTTGAAAACTTTATAAAAATGGCTGCCTACTTCTGTCCACCTGCCAATGCCAACCACACGGAAAACACACAAAACAAAATACATGAAAAATTCCATCAAACCAGATTGTATTCTGGGATCTGACTTGTCAAATTGTCAGCTGGGATCATAATAGGTTGGACTATTCTTAAAGCTCTTTTTAACCCAAACAGCTTTGCCCACAGGTCAGAAGTGAAGGCTTTAGCCTTGTGCGCTGTTTCTCCCTTGTTTCTTTGGCCACAAGTTCCTGCTGACTGACTAAGCCCTCACTGTGTGAGTAACTCTCAAATTAAACCAGCCTATTTAAGTTTGACGATTGGCCGGACACAATTGTTGTTGTCAAGGTTACAGCCATAACCACAAAAATAGTTGTAAGGATGTTGCATGAAGCATTTGCTACACACGGGATTATTGACGCGGTTATAGATTTCTCACGAGTCCTGTTGCTAGTTTGCAGCCAGTTCTGGATGTGAACATGTAACAGGCTGCCAAGATAGCCACATCAAATGGGAAAGCTAAGCATGGGGCCCAGATGGTCAAATCCTTTTTGAAGAAAGACGCTGACTTTTATAATCATATTAAATTCCTGATGCACCCCAAGGCAGTGTGTATTACCATCATCAGAGCTACTGACTGATTGTTCTTTTCTTTTACCTAAAAATAACACAGTATTGTAGGGGTGTTGGGGATAGATAGGGTTTGCTTTGGTGAAGTCTTCCTCGATCAGTTAATCTCGTGGCCAAGGTAGTTGATGCAGCTCCTGTTTGCTGCAATTCTGAGTGTCTACATGGTGATGAGAGATGATCCTTCACAATAGCAACATTGTGGAATTTGCAGTAAAGGCCTACAAAACCGGATAGCCATTCAGACCCATGCTGCAAAGTTCATCCTAAATAGTCCAAATAGTGGAGATATTGCATAAACTTGCAAATTGTTCAATCATGATGTACTGGACCTTGGTTACGCCGCTTGGAATATTGTGTTTAATGCTAGTCTCCCTGCTATAGGAAAGATGTTTTGAAACTTGAAAGGGTTCAGAAAAGATTTACAAGGATGTGGCCAGGGTTGGAGGGCTTGAGCTATAGGGAGAGGCTGAATAGACTAGGGCTACTTTCCCTGAAACATTGGAGGCTGAGGGGTAACTTTATGGAGGTTTATCAAATCATGAGGGGCACAGAAAAGGTGAATAGCCAAGGTCTTTTCCACAGGGTAGTGGAGTCCAAAATTAGAGGGCATAGGTTTAAGGTGAGAGGGGAAGGATTTAAAAGGGGCCTGAAGGGCAAATTTTCCATACAGAGGGTGGTGCGTGTAAGGAACGAACTGCCAGAGGAAGTGGTGGAGGCTGGTACAATTGCACCATTTAAAAGGCACCTGGGTAGATATATTGGGATATATTTAGAGGGATATTGGCCAAATGCTGGCAAATGGCACTGGATTAATGGCACGGATGAATTGGACTGAAGAGTGTGTTTCTGTGCTGTACATCTCTCTGACTCTATGGCGTTTGATGTAGTAGTGACATGGCTCTTATCGTCAGCCAACTCTGCCACTTTACTAGATTCTTGAACATCCTGGGCCATTTCTGAAGGGCTGGTGTTTCAGCAGATAAGGTCAGGGTTTACAAACTGAGACAAAAGACAGAATTGAAGATATTTTGCATTTAAATGAAACAGCGGTCAGAACAAATTGGATGAATCATTAGCATAAATAGAAATAAGTAGCTATTACAGAAATGTGGCTGCAAGGTTACTGAAGTACGCACCTAATATTCTACAGTTCGTGATATTTTGGAAATACCACGAGTCAGGAAAAGTTTGTGGATTGGCTCTATTAAGCAAGGAAGTAATTAGCACAATAGTGAGTTATGATCTTAGTTCCAAAGGCTGAGCTGGTAGAATTATTTTGGACAGAGATAAAACATAGAAATGGTAAGAGGTCACTTTAGAATTAACTTATAGGTCTCCTAAACTTTACTATGTTTTAGTGTAGATTAAATGGGTGCTTGTCAGAAAGGTATTGCAATAATCATAGAATCCTTACAGTGTGTGAGCAGGACACTCAGCCCATCAGATCCACACTCACCCTCTGAAGAGCATTCCACCCAGAGCCACCCCATACTTTATCCCTGAATCCCCTCATTTCCTATGGTTAATCCAACTAGCCTCCACATCCCTGGACAATTTCCCATGGCCAATCCACCAAAACTGCACACCTTTGGACTGTGGGAGGAAACCCGAGCACCCAGAGGAAACCCACACAGACACAGGGAGAACATGTGAACTCCACACAGGCAGTTGCCTGAGGCTGGAATTGAACCCAGGTCCCTGGTGCTGTGAGGCAGCAGTGCTAACCACTGGGCCACCATGCTGCTATGAATGATGTAAACATGTATCAAAAAGGGATGAAACAGTTTGGTAAAGATAGCCTGGAGATTAATTCATAGTGTTTTTGAAACACTTTTTTACAGCAGCACATTCTAGACCCAATTCAGAAATAGGTTATCCTACACTTAGTAATTTACAATGAGACAATTAATTAATGACGTTTCGGTGAAGAGCCTCTAAGTAGCAATGATCTCAACATTATTGACTTTGCACTCAGTCTGAGGGAGAGTAGAGGGATTCTAAGGCGAGTACTTTAAACTTAAATAAAGACATTTACAAAGATATTAAGACCGAGCTGCTTAAGGTGGACTGTGAAATTAGACTAAAGGGTATATCAGTGGAGATGCAGTGGGAGATAATTTGTAACATCAGCAATGATACATTCTAGGAGAGGGAGGCACCATTTGCAGTTCACTAAAGAAGTTAAGGACAATATCAAATTGAAAGACCAAAAACAATGTTGCTGGAAAAGCTCAGCAGGTCTGGTAGCATCTGTGAAGGAAAAAACAGAGTTAATGTTTCGGGTCCGGTGACCCTCCCTCAGACCCTTCCTCATGTTAACTCTATCTTTTCCTCCATAGATGCTGCCAGACCTGCTGAGCTTTTTCCAGCAACTTTGTTTTCACTCCTGATTTACAGCATCCGCAGTTCTTTTGGTTTTTATCAAATTGAAAGAATTCTGCAAGGATTTGCAGCAGAACAGATGATGGGATAGAATTTAAACCCATCAGAGAATGGCTTTAAAAAATAAAGGAGTAATTAGAGAGAAAGCCAGCTAGCAATATAAAAGCAGATAGTAAGAGTTTCTACATTTACTTGAAAATTAAAAGAACAACTTTGGGAATGTTGGTCCTCCAGAAAGTGAGTTTACAGAATTAAAATGAAAAATAAGGAAATGATGGAAGGATTGAACAGATATTTTATGTGTGTCTGCACTGTAGAAAACACAAATGGCATCCTAAAAATATCCATAAATCAAGAGGTGAACTGAAGGAAAGAATCTAAAACAATTACAATCGCTAGGGGAAGGCCACTGAGAAAACTCTGTGAAGTGATCACTGAAAGAATAGATACATTGGTTGTAATCTTTCAAAAGTTCCTCAATCCTGAAAAGATCCCATTAACTTGGAAATAGCAAATGTGACTTTTCTATTCAAGAAAAGACTGAAAGGAAAGTTGGTTGGCTTGACATCTGTCACAGGAAAAATGCTGGAAGCATTAATATTATTAAGGAGGTTAGGAATTTAGCAAATCTTAATGCAATCAGGCCAAGTCAACATGGCTTTTTGAAAGGAAAATTACATTTGACCAATTTAATAGAGGCACTTGGAGAAAGTAGAAAGCAACATTGAGAAAGGGGAACCTTGTAGAGGAGAACAGATTTAATCTCTTCTCATAAGCAATCCTTCCATCTCAGGGATTAATCTGCTGAATCTCCATTGCACTTTGTCTGTGGTAAGTATAGATGAGAGACCAAAGCTACACACATACTCCAGGTGGTTTCTCTAAAACTCTGTACATCTGCAGCAAGGCATCTTTACCCCTGTACTTAAATTCCCTTCCAATGAATACCAGCATGCAGGTGTTTTTCTAATTGCTTACGCACCTGCTAACATAATGTGACACATGGAGAAGGACACCCAGGTCTCTTTGGACAACCTCTCTATATAAGCAATATTCTGTCTTACATATCTTCTAAAGTGACTAACCCTACACTTATTCACTTTATATTCCACCTTTCATGTTCCAGCCCATTCACTTTGCCTGACTAATTTTCTTGAAGCCTCCTTTTATCCTCCTAGCAGCTTGCTTTCTGACCTAGCTTGATGTCATTAGCAGAATTAGAAATTTTCCAATTGGTCCCCAAATCCAAATCATGTACACAGATTGTGAACAGCTATTTGATGGAGCTCTGATTCGTGTGGTACGCCTACCATCCTGAGACTGGTCTGTTTATTCCTGCTTCCTGTCTGTTAACCAGTTATCAACTACACACTCTAATTTTATTTCCTAACCTCCTTATCAAAATCCATCTGAAAATTCAAGTGCACCACACCTATTGGCTTTTCATTATCAGTGCAATAACACCCTCAAGAAACTCTAAGAGGTTTGCCAACATAACTTGCTCTTTATCCCACCTGAAGATGGAGAGAGGCTATGAAAGTTTGTGTTTTCAAATAAACCTGTTAGACCATAACCTGGTGTTGTATGATTTTTGACCTTGTTCACCCCAATCCAACACCGACGCCTCCACATCATTGACTCTAACTCGTTCTATTATTAATGTCCAGTTATCACATCTTTTACATTAGAGTCTGACAGTTTTTCTACGACTGATGTTAAACTAACAAGGCTTTCTCCCTCACCCACCCTTTTACATTTATTACTTTGCAATCTGCAGGAACTTTTCTAGAGTCTATGAAGTTTTGAAGGGTAATTCCTGATGCATTCGTTATCACACTGGCCACTTTCTCCCACACTCTGAATCATTAAAGGTTAGTATGCAGATACAGCAAGTAATAAAGGGAGGCAAATGAAATATTGTCATTTGTTGCAAGGAGAAAGGAACATGAAAGTAAGTATGTTTTGCGAAATGTACATAGGGCTTTGATGAGACTGCATATGGAGCACTGTGCGCAATTTTAGCCTCCTTACATAAAAAGAGTGTATAATGATATTAGGAGAAGTTCAAAGATGTTTCTCTCAACTGATATCTGGGTTGAAAAGGTTATCTGGTGAAGAAAGTTGGATAGGCTGGACCTGTATCAGTTCTTTAGGAGAATGAGAAGTGATTTAACTGAAACATGTAAGAAAAGGCAGCACTGTAGCTCAGTGGTTATCACAGCACCAGGGACCCAGGTTCAATTCCACTCTCGGGCAACGGTCTGTGTGGACTTTACAGACTCTCCCCGTATCTGTGTGGGTTTCCTCCAGGTGCTCTGGTTTCCTCCCACAGTCCAAAGATGTGCAAGTTAGGTGGACTAACCATATTAAATTGCCCATAGTATCCAGGAGGTATAGGCTAGGTGGATTAGCCATGGGAAATACAGAGTTACAGGCATAGGGTATGGGAGTGGGTCTGTGGGTGTGATGCTCTTTGGAGGGTCAGTGTGGACTGAATGGGTTGAATGGCCAGCTTTCACTCTGTAGGGATTCTATAATTCCATGAACTTGAGGAGAATAGACAAGGCAGATGCTGAGGTGATGTTTCCTCTTATGGAAGAGGCAAAGACTAAGGATCACAGTTTAATAATAAGAGGTATTTAAGACAAAGGTGAGAAGGTTTTTTTCCACACGCAGCATGGATATCAGTCTGAAGAATTCTCTTCACCAGAGAGCATGGAGGCAGTATCATTCTTGTTTGACAAGGGAGTTAAAGTTGATAGTGGATTGGCAGGAAAGTAGGTTAAGACCATAATCAATCAAGGGATTGAATAGTCTACTCCTGCTTCTATTGTTATGATCCCATCTAATGGTAATCTTGGACAAGTCAGATTCTAGAATGAGACCTGGCTTGATAGATCATAAGTTTTACTTTTACAAGTTGTTTTCACAAGATGCTGCCGATGTACCTTGAAGAAAGAAACATAAAAGTTCATTACGCACAAAAATGAAAAATAAACTAACTGTATTACAAAATACAAGAATACATGAAAACCTCTTATCACAAATATCAGAAATAGCGATTCAACCATTTTACCTTAAGCAACAAACCTCAGTTAAGGTTCACCCTGTCTCTACTTCAATGTTTCTCATTCAGTTGGAATGGCTATATTTGGTTTCTGGAACTTTCTTCTTGGGGCCTTCTGAGCACTTTTTGAGCTAAAACAAGCATTTTCTATGCTTTCAACTTCCAGCAATCTTTTGCTTCTGAAGTTTTCTTCAAAACCACCTTTTCCCCAGCCATGACTCCCTTTCACTCTGAATGAACTTGTACGCACAGTACCTGATCTGCTGGATGATTTAGCCTTTCTGTGATAGTGGGCTCCTGTACCCCCGTCACTAGGTAACAACATTTATTGTTTCTATCATTCTTTTTCCAATGCATTAAACTGTTAACCCCAAGATCTACTCCAAAACTTATTAAAAATGCACGTATGAACAAACTTCCAGACAACTCACTATGACTCACAGAACTCAAGAATTAACCTAAAACTATGTAATTCTCTTCAAGACATATAATACAAGCTTTGCACCATGTATCCAATTTAAAACTCAATATCTGAACAATTATAATAAATCATGAGCCTTCGTGACAATGTTCACATGGTTACTGGCAGGATAGTAACATAGACGTGTATGACGCATGGTCTTTGGTCACAGACCAACTGTACTTTGAGGGAGAAGAAACCCTTGATTTGATTGATGAAGATGCTGGTTTGGTGCTGATAAGTATACAAGGCAATGTTGAGGCAACTGTTGGCATTTTTCACTCTTAGCATTGTAATGTTGCTCATGCAGAGGAATGTCACACAGGAAGTTGAGTGCTGGGCATCTCCATTGGACATTTCTTGTGAAATCAATGTCTGTTACTTCATTGCAGTGACTACTATTGGCACCACAGCGATGTACTGCACCATACACATTTGCTAGGATTGTTACTTAAAATGTAAAAGGACTAATGAATCTCAGCAACTCACATCCTCTCAGGCCATTGATCTTTCACCATGACTAGGAGGAAGTACACATCTGATAACGTTTTACCAAAAGCTTTCATGGGCTCAAGGTCAACCACGAAAAAATAGCCTTTTGTGTTAAAGCCCTCTTTTGAGTTCAGCCCTGTTAACCTACACTGATCATGTTTGCCTGCATCAGCTCTTGTGTCTGCCTCTCTTGGGCAGTCCTGTTGGTCCAGTCAGGCTTGATCCTGAACACTGTAAGCGGTTAACAATAGCAGTGTAGACTGTATACGATCGAGGCTTTTCATGAGCTGATCAATGTGGAGAGGCTCTCTTTTATCTCGTGGTTTGGTTTCACGTATGAGTTTTGGTTCAAGGCAGGCTGATCAATGAAAAGGCAAACGTGAGAAATGTCTTCATGCTTAGACATCAAAGTGACATTATGTATTATACATGAATATTAAACACTATTGCACATGGCAATCATTATAAACCAAGCTCTGATCTGATAGTTATACCAAGTGAAGACTAACTTGCCTTCTTTCTGTAGTCAGATCCATGTGTTGTCAAGGTTCTTTCTCGTTCTGGAGTATAGTCTTGTTACAGTTGGGAGTAAATTTCCAGTGTGCTGTGACTCCACCCATTCTGTGCTATTATACCTCAATGATGTGCAGCTCCACGACATCATCACAAGTTTCCTCTGGAGGCCTGAAGCCTCCACACAACCTTGGCATTATAAACATTTGCACAAAGGAACTGCCTTAGCTATGAAGAAGTCAAGTAACTCAAGAGGTTTGTTGGCATTGGAGCTTGGAGGAATGAGCCTACACCATCAGTAAATGCCTCATAGATATGGTCCAGTCTGTGAACTCATTTGTTTCAAGTTTGTGCGGAACAATATTGTGCCCGTCAATGTAATTGCAGCAGGCTGAGATGGTAAGGAGTATTAGCGAAATGTTCATGATTGGGTGATGAGTTTCTGATTGCAAAGGCCGGGCAAGCTGACCTGCCTGAAATGTTCTGAGAACTGAGGAGCAAAACTCCCAATTGGGAAACTGATATTTGACCTTCCGCCCAATTAAGCTCCCCTGACCACGTCTTCTAATTCTCCCTTTTGGCCTGGAAAATTCTGCCCAGTTTCTCTAGTCAAAGACAGCTAGATTTTACAAGCTCTCATCGGAGCAAGACTCCTTTTTAAATACTGTTCCAATTTCAAAGATCAAAACAGCCATGAGGCAAAATAATAATTTATTGCAGATTTAATTGTTAAGTGAAATGTGCAAGCAATTTCACCGGCAGCTGAGTATTTAATTCAATGGGTTGGCAAGGATAGAAGAAAAAGCCACAAAATTTGTTTCTAAACTTTGCTCAGTTCTCTCATCTCAGCCAAACCAGTGTTCTGCAAAACATATATTTTTGGAGATTCATTTATTTACAGAAGTTGAAGGAATTTTTCACTTCTTTAGAACTTTCAACATTGGCTAATATTGTGTCAACGGACGCAGAAATCAACTTTGTCCTTTAGAATGGTTTGAAAGTTCACAGTAACTTACTTATTAATGTATATTCCTTCATGGAAATACTCTAAAAATAATGGAAATTAAACTGCAGGTACAAGGATATTTGCCAGATGTCTACAATTTAATGATGAATTTCACAGCATGGCAGCCTATTATATGCTTTCATTACAAAAGAAAAAGAACTTCTCAAAAGTAACCCAATAGGCTTGTAAATAGTTCCAAGGAACTGCTTTGAATGACATGACACTATAATATAATCAGAAACATTTGCTAGTGGAATGGGGCTCATAATATTCATCACTTCACATCTGTTCAGTAAGTTATGTAACAAGCTCCGAACCACCTGATTAAATTTTATGAAATATATCTATTTTATAATGGTTAAATTTATACAATTTAGATCGTTAGTACTTTTACACACGTTAAATCCCATCTGCAAGCTATGAGGTGTCTGTGGTCTTCTAGGAGACATTTGGTACAATAGGCTTGTGAGCAGACAGCTTGGGAAATAACACATACAGTAGTTACATGGATATATAATTGGCTGAGTGCCAGGAAACAAAGAAATTGTTTAAGGATGTTTTTCAGACTGGCAGAAGGCTTGTAGTAGAGTTCCCCCAGGGGTTAGTGTTGTGGTTCCTGTGTTTTCCGATATATATCAATGAAAGAGATTCTACAAATACATCAAGGGCAAAACAGTAGCCTGGGAGAGAATAGGCCCCCTTAAAGATTAATGAGTCCCTCTATGTGTTAAACCACAGGAGATGGATGAGACACTGAATGCACTTTCCCCATCAGAGTTTACAGTGGAGCAGGATGTGGAAGCTAGGGAATTTAGGGAAATAAAGAGTGATGTCTTGGAAAGTGTCCTTATTACAGAAGAGGAGGTCTTAAAATACATAAAGTTTGATAAATCCCCAGGACCTGATCAGGTGTATCCCAGGACTTTGTGGTAAACTATGGAAAAGGTTGTTGGGCCCATTGCTGAGATATTTGTATAATCAATAGCCACGGGTGAGGCGCTGGAAGTCTGGAGGTTATCTAATGTTGTGCCACGATTTAAAAAAGATCGTAAGGAAATGGCAGGGAACTGTTGACTAGTGAGTCTGATGTCAGTGGTGGGAAAATTGTTGGAGGGGATTCTGACGAAGAGGATTTACATGCGTTTGGAAAGGTAAGGACTGATTAGAGATAGTCAGCATGGCTTTGTGCATGGGAAATCATGTCTCGCTAACGTGATTGAGTTTTTTGAAGAGGTGACAAAGAAGATGTGGTAAACGTTGTCCATATGGACTTCAGCAAGGCATTCTACAAGATTCCACATGGTAGACTGGTTAGCAACGTTAGATCACATGGAATCAGGGGTAGCTAGCCAATTGGGTACAAAATTGGCTTGAAAGTAGGAGACAGAGGCTGTTGGTAGAGGGTTGCTTCTTGGACTGGAGGCCTGGGACCAGCAGTGTGCCACAGGGATCGGTGCTGGGTCCACTGCTTTTTGTCATTTATATAAATTATTTGGACATGCTTTTAGGAGTTATGGTTAGTAAGTTTGCAGATGAGATCAAAATTGGAGGTGTAGTGGTCAGTGAAGAAGGTTACCTCAGAATACAATGGAACGTTGATCAGATAGGCCAATGGGCCAAGGAGTGGCAAAAAGACTTTAATTTAGATAAATGTGAGGTGTTGCATTTTGGTAAGGCAAATCAGGGCAGGACTTATACAGTTAATGGTAGGCCCCTGGGAAGTGTTGCCAAACGAAGAGAACTAGGAGGGCAGGCTCATAGTTCTTTGGTAGACAGGCTGGTGAAGAAGACTTTTTGGCACCATTGCCTTAATTGGTCAGTACACTGAGTGCAGGAGTTGGGACACCATGTTACAACTGTACAGGACATTGGTTAGGCCACTTTTAGAATACTGCATTCAGTTGTGGTCTCCCTGCTATAGGAAAGATGTTGTTAAACTTGAAAGGGTTCAGAAAAGATTTACAAGGATGTTACTGGGTTTGGAGGGTTTGAGCTATAGGGAGAGGCTGAGTAGGCAGGGAATATTTTCCCTGGAGTGTCAGAGACTCAGGGGTAACCTTATGGAGGTTTATAAAATCATGAGGGGCATGGATAGGTTGAATAGCTAAAGTCTTTTCCCCAGGGTAGGGGAGTTCAAAACTAGAGGGCACAGGTTTAAGGTGAGATGTGAAAGATATAAAAGGGTCCTGACGGGCAACTTTTTTCACGCAGAGGGTGGTGTGTGTATGGAGTGAGCTGCCAGACAAAGTGGTGGAGGTTGATACAATTACAACATTTAAAAGGCATCTGGATGTGTATACGATTAAGAAGGTTTCAGAGGGATATGAGCCAAATGCCGGCAAATGGGACTAGATTCATTTAAGACATCTGGTCAGCATTGATGAGTTGGACCGAAGGGTCTGTTTCAGTCCTATTAAACTCTATGACCTAGAACTTGGTGTGCAGGGTACAGTTTGTAACGGGTATGAAACTTGGAAGTATTTAAACCGTGAGGAGGATGGTGTCGAACTTCAAAAGGATTTTGACAAGTTGGTGAAACAGGCAGACGAGTGGCAGATGACATTTAATGGAGAGAAATGAAAAGTGATTCATTCTGGTAGAAAGAAGAAGGCAATAAAGCATAAAAGAACTGGGGCAATTCTAAAGGGACTGCAGGATCAGAGATGCATGTGTCCCCAGTCCATTGAAGCCAAAAGGGCAGCCCTGAGACCGAGGTGAATAAAACACACAGAATTCCAGGCAAAAGGAGCAAAAGGTGACATGGGGAGAAGCTTCTTCAGACATGGACTGGTTAGAATCTGGAGTGTCAAGGAGACAGGTTAAATTGAGGCCTTCAAGAAGGAATTGAAAGGAAGATAGTGCAGGGGTACGAGGAACAGGTAAGAGAAAGGCATAAGTGAATCACTCATTTGGAGAGCTCATGCAGACATAGCAAGTTGAATGATCTCCTTCTGAGTTGTATCCATTCTGTGATTCTGTAATTATGTAACAGTGTATTAACATAACACCAAAGTCACGATCCTCCAAGGCCCTGACTTTCCTGAAAAATCACAAGCCAATATCGGTCACAGGAATTCTACTTTACACTAAAATACATTGTAGGGTGGTATTGCAATTCTGTGCTGCTGCTCATTAGTGGGTGGGTGAGTTGCAATAGAATGATTCCATAAAGAGGCCTAAAACCATGAGAAATTGGAGCAGAATAGGGCTCATTGGTTACTGAGCCATGTTCAACACTCAATAATATATTGACTGATCAGAAATAAAAACAGAAAGTGCTGGGGAAACTCAGAGATCTGACAGAACTTTGGAGATACAGAAACAGGGTTGACGTTTCAAGTCTTATATGACTCTGGCTGACGTGGTTGTAGCTTCAACTCCTCTTTCCCATAGCCCTTAATCCTAATCATTAAAAATCTGCCCAACTCAGTCTTCAGCAGATTCAATGAACCCCTCTCCAAAGACTAAAATCCCTCTCAGATAACAAATTGAACGGGAGACATTTGAACAGGAGACCTCTTATTTTTAAGCTGTGTCCCCTAGTTCCAGCTACCCCCAGGAGAGGGTTCATTGCATCAGCATCCATCCTGTGAAATCCCCTCTTAACCATCTTTGTTTCAGGAAGATCTCCTTGTATTCTTCTCCATGGCAATGAGTTTAACTCCAATCTACTCAAACTTTCCTGATAAGACAAACTTCTCATCCCTGGAATCAGCCAAGTGAACCTTGTCTGAACTGGTTTGAGTGCGACCCTCCTTAATAAGGGAGACCAAAACAATATACAATGGTCCAGAGATAGTAGGAACTGCAGATGCTGGAGAATCTGAGATAACAAGGTGTAGAGCTGGATGAACACGGCAGGCCAAGCAGCATCAGAGGAGCAGGAAGGCTGACGTTTCAGGCCTAGACCCTTCTGCAGAAATGGTCCAGATGCAACCTGACTAACGTCCCATACAGATGTATCAAGACTCCACTATTTTTATACTCCTCCCTTTTGCAATAAAGGCCAAGATTACACTTGACTTCCTAATTCCTGTACCTATACTAATATTTTGTGATTCATGCACAAGGAAACCCAAGGCCTTCTGTACTGCAGTATTCTGGAGTCTCGATCCTGATAAATAATATTCTGAGGAAGGTTCACCAGACCTGAAACGTTAACTCTGATTTCTCTTCACAGATGCTGCCAGACCTGCTGAGCTTTTCCAGCAATTTCTGTTTTTGTTTGTAAATAATATTCTGGTTTTCTACTCTTGTTGTCAAGGTGGACAACTTGTAATTTTACCAAATTTACTCCAAATGCCTGTAATTTGCCCACTCACATAACTTATTTATATCCCTTTTCAGCCACATGTCTTCCTTACAGTTTGCTTTCCCATCTATCTTTGTATTGTCAGCAAATCTGGCTACAAAAGTCCCTTCAACTGACATAGATTGTAAATAGTTGAGACATCACCTCTGCTCCCTCCACTAGTTACAGCGTTGCTAACCTGTAAAGGACCCATTTCCCCCCACTGTCTGCCTCATGTTTGCTACTTAGTTCCCTATCCAAGCTAATATATCATTCCCAATGTCTTGAGCTGTAATTTGTGCAGTAATCTTTTATGTGGCATCTTATCAAATGCATTTTGGAAATCCAAAGACAGCGCATTAACAGGTTTCCATTTATCCGCACTGCCTTTTACATCATCAAAAAACCCTAACAAATTTGTCAAACGCGGTTTCCCTTTTACAAAGCTACGTTGACTCTGCCCGATTGTTTTAGGATTTTCTAAATTCCATCCTCGGGTGACTGTCCGTGTGGAGTTTGCACATTCTCCTTGTGTCTGCGTGGGTTTCCTCCAGGTGCTCTGGTTTCCTCCCACAGTTCTAAGATGTGCAGGTTAGGGTGGATTGGCTATGCTAAATTGCCCATAGTGTGCAGGGATGTGTAGGTTAGGTGAATTAGACATAGGAAATGCAGGGTTACAGGGATAGGACAGGGGGGATGAGCCTGGGTGGAATGCTCTTCAGACAGTGAGTGGACTTGTTGGGCTGAATGGCCTGTTTCCACACTGTAGGGATTCTATGATTCTATGAAATGCCTTGCTATTTTCCCAATGATAAATGTTAGGCCACAGTTTCCTGTTTCAGTCTTCCACCATTCTTGAATAGGTGTGTCACATTTACAGCTTTCCAATCTACTGGACTTATCCAGGTTGTAGGGAATTTTCAAAGATTGCAACCATTATATCCACCATCACTTCATATGCCGGCCAAGAGATCTATGAAACTTATCAACCTTAAGAATCATAGAATCCCTACAATGTGGAAGCATGCCCTTTGGCCCATCAGGTCCACACTGGCCCTCCAAAGACCATCCAGATTCATTCCATTCCTGTAACCCTGCATTTCCCATGGCTAACTCATTTAGCCTGCACACTTGTGGACACTATGGGCAATTTAGCATGGCCAATCCACTTATCCTGCACACCCACAGGATGACTGTGGGAGGAAACCGGAGCGCCCAGAGGAAACCCATGCGGATACTGGGAGAATATGCAAACTTCACGTAGAGAGTTGCCAAAGGTGGAATCGAACTCAGGTCCTTGGTGCTGTGAGGCAGCAGTTCTAATTGCTGAGCCACTGTGCCACACTAGTCCACTTACATTTCCAACTGCTAATTATGTTTATTTTGGTTCCTCTCCCCTGTTTGCCACTTAACTTTCCATTGTTTGTGGGATGCTTTCTGTGTCTTCTACCATGAAGACAGATCCAAAATACCTGTTCAAAGTTCCTGCCATGTCTATGTTTCCCATTACTAATCGCCCCAAGAGATCAACACTTCCCTTAGCTACTGTCATCCTTTGTCTATATTTTGTGGAAGCTTTTACTCCTGTTTTGTTACTATACTCCACTTTCTGCTATTTTACAAATATCCAAATATCTTGTAAGCTGTTTCAATTATGAGAGTACGTTGGGAGTTTTCAAAACAAATCTGTTAAGAGTCTTCTGACAGTAGCAGTGTTTTGGCAGTGCAGGACGTCTGACGTCACTTCACCTGACGAAGGAGCTGTGCTCCAAAAGCTTGTGTTTTCAAATAAACCTGTTGGACTATAACCTGGTGTTGTGTGACTTCTGACTTTGTCCAACCCAGTTCAACACTGGTGTCTCCACATCATATACTTAGCATAAAAGACTCGTTTTCTTTTTTGAGTAGTTAAATTGTGAAAATAACTTCCTCAGCGCAGCAATGATTATCTCAATTGAATCATTCAAAATTGCGATTCAATCATTTTTTGTTTCAGGGAGAAGGATTATTTTCAGTCCAGGAGAAAAAGAATTTCACACATGTTTATGAAGAGCTAGATTTTAATGTGATTGAGTCTGATCTAGTTTCAAAATGTCAAATGTTCAATTCAATAGGTTCCATGTGTTCTCAAGCAACATTTATTTTCATTTTTTAGTCATGAATGTAAATTTTCCCATTTGACTTCCAAACATTCAGCAGAGAGCTCATATTAATTATGAAGAGTGACTATTGGGTTCTGACTGACTGAATTATGCTAATCTGAATGAAATAATGGGAACATGATTTGTTGAACATCTCTTGTAAGAAGCTGTGAGGGTGGCAAAGGTACAGAAAGTGCTTTGGAAAGTACATTTCACTGAGAGTCCTATTGTCAACGGGTGGAATTTTAAATCGCCCTCAGGATGGGTTGGCAAGAGACCACGAGTCCCTTTCCCAGTGTCCACCCATCTCCAACAATCTTACTGCAATCTTACATGTTGATAAAATAATGAGAAAGGTGAGATTCTCCAGAGTGCAAATTCATGAATAGTAATTTGAAGAATGCTACAAAGCCAGTCATAGCATTCTGCATTTATAATATTATGACACTTCTTGAGTGACCTTTCTGATCTGAACTATTTATTCAAGTATTCCATTTGCTCATGCCCTGAATTGAATTGACATTTTCCCAGGATAGGAGATAAATTCCCTGCTCATGCTCCCATGACATACTAGGGACCACAAAGGTCAAGATAGTGGGATTTCCAGACCATGGAATTCTTAAAGGGCTAAAATACAAAGCTGGGCCAATTGGAAGGAAGCATTACTTGGCTAAAAGTAGTTACTTGTACTGACAGAATTGGAAAGTAACCTTCCACAGGGAACACTGCTGTTCAGAATTGACCTAAGTGGTTTAAACTCAACAGTCAGAAGTATACCAAAATCTGCAAGCAACACCAAGGGTTAAAAATATGTTAATTCCCATTTTCAGGTACACATTGTAATGTCTTCCAGGCCATTGTCTTTGAGACAGTGCTCTCTGTTTCCTGTCACAACCAAAGGTTTGTATCCATTGTATCCTCAGTGCCACCAAACCTTTCAATTCATGGGCCTCAGCTTTGTAGCGCTTTATCAAATGTGAACACGCATCAGCTTCGGCAGTCCCCTCTCTGACCTCGTCAATAAACTCAATCAGTCATCTCTGTTGACCCTGCCCAATCCGACTATGATTGCTAAGTGCCTTGTCACAACTCTCCTCACAGCAGATTATTTTGGTTACTATTGATGTTTAGATAACTGGCCTATCATTTTCTCTTTTCTTTCTCCCTTTGCTCTTAAATAGTAGGGTAATGCACGTCTGAACCAGTGGGGACTCTTATTGAAGACTTAAAGGAATTTTAGAAACTAAATACCAATGCACCCATTTGCTATGCAGCTAGTTCCTTTTAAAATCCTCGTGATGGGAGCCATTAGGGTAAGGTATTTGTCAGACATTAGTTCTATTAATTTCTACAGTACTATTCCTTGACTGATTATCTTGACTTCATTGTCACTAGACCCTTGCTTGTTCACTGATCCTGTAATTGTCATGGCTACTGCTGGGATGTTGAATAGAAAGTTTTTTTCTAATGTCTCCCCCATTTACTTATTTACTAATATATTTACTCCTGGTTTTGTCTGTTAAGGGCCCGCATTTACTTACGTGGGTATTAAAACAGGAGCTTCTGGAAACATCAAGCAGCTGGAGACAGAGAAAAACAACGTCACTGGGTGGAATTTTATGTTGTCCTCAGGATGTGTTGACAAAAAAGAATTGGACAAAAGACCGCAAGTGGCTTTCCCACTGTCTATCCACTTCTACCAACCTCACTGTAATCTTACCCAGTTGGGGGGTGGGGGCATTGGGCAGTCCAACCCTTGTAGGCCAAATATGATATGTAAGTTGTCACTGAAGGACCTTTCCCTGCATTACTGCAACTTTTTCTGCGACTGACAGAGAAACCTCCTGCAGAAACCACATACTGTCCTCCCTCGGCTGATGAATCGGCGCAGCCCCATGTTGAACAACACTTGGAGGAAGTACTGAGGATGGCAAGGGCATAAAATATACTCTGGTATGGGGATTTCAATGTCCACCATTAAGAGTGGCTCAACAGCAGCACTACTGATCGAGCTGGTTGGGTCCTAAAGGACATAGCTGCTAGACTGGGTCTGCGGCAGGTGGTGAGGGAACCAACAAGAGGGAAAAACATAGTTGACCTCATCCTTACTAATTTGCCAGCTGCAGTTGCATCTATCCATGACAGTATCGGTTAGAGTGACCATCGCACAGTCCTTGTGGAGACAAAGTCTTGTCTTCACATTGAGAATAATTTCCAAGATATTGTGTGGCACTATCACTGTGCTAAATGGAACGGACTTCAAACAAATCTAGCAACTCAAGACTGGGCATCCATGAGGCACTGTGGGCCATCAACAGCAGCAGAATTATACTCCAGTACAATCTGTAACCCCATGGCCCGGCATATCCCTCACTCAAGCATTACCATCAAGCCAGGGGATCAACCCTGGTTCAAATGGAGAGTGCAGGAGGGCATGTCAGGAGCAGCACAAGATGTATCTAAAAATGAGGTGTAAACCTGGTGAAGTACCAAACAGGACTACTTACACGCCAAACAGCGAAAGCAGCAAGTGGTAGACAGCACTAAGCAATCCCACAACCAACGGATCAGACCTAAGCTCTGCAGTCCTGCCACATCCAGTCATGAATGGTGGTTGGCAATTAAACAACTCACTGGAGGAGGAGGCTCCACAAATATCCCCATCCTCAATGATGGAAGGGCCCAGCATTTCAGTGAAAAATATGAGGCTGAAGTATTCGCAGCAATTTTCGGCCAGAAGTGCCGAGTGCATGATCCATCTCGGCCTCCTCCAGTGGTCCCCAGAATTACAGATACCAGTCTTCAGCCAATTCGGTTCACTCCATGTGTTATGAAGAAATGGTTGAAGGCACCTGGATAATGCAAAGGCTGCGGGTCCTGACAACATTCAGGCAATAGCACTGAAGACTTATGCTCCAGAACTTGCCGTTCCCCTCACCAAGTACAGTTACAACACTGGCATCTACCCAACAATATGGAAAATTACCCAAGTATGTCCTATACTTAAAAAGCAGGACAAATCCAACCTAGCCAATCATCGCCCCGTCAGTCTCGATCATCAGTAAAGTGATGGAAGGCGTCACCAACAGTGCTATCAAGCAGCACCTGCTCAGCAATAACCTGCTCAGTGACGCCCAGTTTGGGTTCCGCCAGGGCCACTCAGCTCCTGACCTCATTACACCCTTGGTTCAAACATGGACAAAAGAGCTGAGTTCCAGGGATGAGGTGGGAATGACAGCCCTTGGCATCAAGGCAGCATTCAACCAAGTGTGGCATCAAGGAAGCTGAAAAAGTTACTATCACTGGATTCCCCCACGATAAACTTCGTGGGGTTACCATTTAATGGAAACCCAACTGGACTCACAACAGAGGCTACTAGACCAGGCCAGAGGCCGGGAATACTGCAGCGAGTAACTCACCTCCTGACTCCCGAAAGCCCGTTCACCAGCTACAAGGTTGAAGTCAAGAATGTGACGGAGTCCGGTCCACTTACCTGGATGAGGGCAGGCCCAGCAACACTCAAGAAGCTTGACGCCATCCTACCTACAGCAGGTGGACTGCAGCAACTCAAGAAAGCAGCTCAGTACCACGTTCTCAAGGGCATCCAGGGATGGGCAAGAAATGAAGAAAAACAGAAGTTGCTGGAAAAGCTCAGCAGGTCTGGCAGCATCTGTGGAGAGAGTTAACATTTCGACTGGCCCTTCCTTAGAACTGATGGTAGTTGGCCAGCCAGCAATGCCCATGTCCTAGGAGTGAATTAAAAAAAAGGACTTCCAGGTCATTGCTGGCAAAAAGGATATGAATTTAACGCTGTCTTCCCATGTCAGGAGCCACACAGAGCAGCTCAGAACTGACTGTTTGGGTGTACTGTGATATGGGTACCATGGATGCTGGTCTTTCAGCATGTATCCAGTGAGTCGTGTGTTGTTCTGGAAATAGTGTGTGGTAAAATGGGAATAGACTTGGACATGAGGGATAACATAGGGGAAGGTAGGTAGTTAAGGTAGACAAGCTTGGTTTGAGATGGCGAGTCATCCTGCTGGTCTTTGCAATGAGGAATGTTCCAAAACACTCGATGTAATTTGGACATTGCCAAACAAAACAGCTGCAAGATTCAGCCTTTAAGAGCTGACAGGAGTGTACAATCTCCTGCTATGTTTATCATATGACAATCAAAGTCTACAATTAATGAGTTACTTTGCTGATACTTCTCCCATCACAGCAAGTTATAATTTACAGTGTATGAGATGCAGAAAGTAACAGTGACCTACCAAATTGCAAAATAATCATTCTGGCTACTGCATTGGAAACTGCCAAACTAAATATTTGCCCGAAACACGAACACAAAAGAAAATACTTTCGGCATTCTTTGAAACATTGCACAGATTTAGAATCAGTATTTATTAAAAATGTGTGAAAACAATTTATTTTCAGTCAGAATTGATCCATTCTAAGAGGACATAGTGTAAACAAATGTCCATGTTTATTGTGCTAAATAAATCTTAAACATCTGGCAGAAACATTTTTAGCTCTGCGCAGATGTTAAGTGCTTATTTTCTGTTTTCCACACCCTGAACATGTGATGCAGCCACCATCCCTGCATGTTCCAGTAAAACATTGAAATCAATTCCAGATTAAACATCTCACAGTGTTTGTTGCATTAAAGGACTTCACAGTAACCTCTCCGTTCAACATAGGGTAGGCAATTGTATTTACGCTTACTGTGACAGACATCATTTTGAAAAGACGTATTTTAAGTTTGCATTGTTTCTATTTTAAAGTCTGTTAAAATTCTGATGTTTTAAACACTCTTCGTTCAATCCTCTGTGGTATTTGTATTTGTACGTGAATATATGCAAAAACTAACTTGCTTGTTTTTATTTTTGTTCTCACCTCAGTTTAGGATTGTCAACAAGGACAGCTTCCTTCTTTTCAGCTCAGGATGTTCCTCAGACTCATTGTCTTTTTCCTAATTTTCCTGCCGGGGATGCATGGCAAAAAACGTGTTCAAAGTGGCGAATGGAATTACAAAGATGGATGTGAGTAAAATTCCCCTTATAATTGACTTACTGCAGTTGCACATTTAAAATTTCATTAGCTACAAGAAATCCTGCTTCAATAATTTATGTGAATATGTTATTAGCTGATGATTTGTATTTGTTGAAGAACAACATCTAATGTCTGTAAACTTGAAATATTAAATTTGGAATATATCAATTAAAAGGCAATAATTTCACAAACACACAGAATGTTGCTTAAATAATGTTCTAACTTTGTTCAGACTGTTTATTTTTTAAAATGTTTTCAATACTGGCACTCAAATGGATTCGTTCTGTGAGAATAATCTTTGTTTGTAACCTGACATGACGCTGCTCCAAATTGCTTCTCATTGTGTTAGTTGAAGAGAAATCGCAGAAATATTTGTTTCGCAGGCCAACTTACGATGCTTTGTAATGCCAATTTTGTTTTCAGAGCAGTTCGGACGCAATTTAAAAATATCTACCCTATTTTTGTAGCTGATAAAGTTAATATGCGTGGAGTTGCCAATCTGACACAGATACTGGACAACTGGAGATTTGACATTTTGACTCAGATGAGAGACATGCTGACAAATGACCACCAATCCCTCCTCCCAGACTACTCCAGGTGACAGATGTTTGTTGCATACTGCAATGATTTAAAATGATATATTTAATCACTTTGACTAAAATTCAGGTTAGTGTGGGGTTCTTTTCAGAGCATTACGGCAGTGCTAAATTTAAGGTTACTTCGCTGAATTAAGTAAAAGTTCAGTTCAAATTCAATGCTTGGGGTTTAGCTGTAATTGACGTTCGAACTGGTTCCTGTCCTCCTAATTAAAAATACGACATGCTTCGTTGAAAGTGCAAACGTGGCTGTTTCTCGG
This sequence comes from Ginglymostoma cirratum, assembly GCA_024137785.1. Classification (NCBI taxonomy): domain Eukaryota; kingdom Metazoa; phylum Chordata; class Chondrichthyes; order Orectolobiformes; family Ginglymostomatidae; genus Ginglymostoma; species Ginglymostoma cirratum. The sequence goes on from JAHRHZ010000022.1 coordinate 43,453,029, forward strand.
CCAGCTTCATTACAAACGCTGGCATTTTTCGATGATTCTCCACCTTGATCCAGTTGTTTGGCTGAACTCATCTTGGAGCTGCACTGACTAAATGTTTCAGGGGAATGTTTGGTTTGGCAGCTTACAGCGCTGTAGCTGGAACCATCATTTTGCATCTGGATGTGTCGCTCTTACTCTCTGGACTCTGTGCATCATCAAGAGTAATTATAAATCTGCCCCTGAAAGTCGAACACAAGTGGCGTTGATTTTTAAGACATTTTTGGAAAGCAAATAGGCAGTTTGGCTGTGAGGAATTCTGAATAATATATCCCACGTTGGCACACTCCTGGCCAACACTATAGGCATCACCAGTCCAGAAACATTTTGTTTTGATATGGCATTGGATTTAGCTGTTACAAGAACCAAAGTTTGCAACTTTAACATAGTACTTAACATTCATAAAATGAGGTGACTTTAGAATATTGCAAAGTAGTGAACATTTTTGGCTTAGTTTGTCATATTATTTCAGAACTTAGGAAAGCTAAGGTCACTGAAAGAGAACGTAAAGGAATTAGACATGGTTCTGGCTATTCCAGACTAGCAGGTAACATTAAGTATTTGAAAGGGGTGCACGTCTCAAATATTCGTGGATGTGGTCATGCAGAGTTTAGAACAATCTCCAGAGTATTGCAATGTATGCAATCTCTAAGGCCGCTTTATTTTGTAGAGCTTAGCATGTGACCCTTTAGTATTTTCATTTAGTATTTCCATTTAAAAATATAGTACCTTTGCACATGGATAGCCCCTATACTGTTAACAAATATTTGACAAGAAAATCATTCTTGGGTCCAGTTCTAGGCTAGAATGTTTCACTGCGTCTCCACTGCCTCATGAAATAGACAGACAAACATCACATCTACATTCCTATCAGCGGTTTATGTGAATAGTTAATGCAGTAAATTGTAATGGCAAAACTTAGAAATCTGTTCGCAAAATGATTTTTAAAAAGTCGTTATTGAATATTTAGGAGAAGTATCTGACACATCCTCCTACCTGATTTTTAAATAAGGTACAAACTCCACTACAACATCAGGAAATCAGACCGCTTTGCACACAGATGATTAGGATTAACTAAAAACTTGAAATCCATTCATTCTGGAAGGAAAATGCATTGGACAAAATGAAAACCATTAGCAAAGACATCACTGAACTATATTCATCGATCAAATTTGCACAGCATAGACAAAACATGTAAAAAGATACCTACCATTGAATTAAAAGTCCCTTTAATCGAGGAAGTTGAGCTGGAGCATAGCTGAGCCCAAGAATATAAAGGAGCACAGCAAACATGTCTAGAGATATAAATGCATATTACTTCCCACAGGGAGGGAGGGGAAATCAGGAAGCAAATCAATTTGATCCAGTTCTTGACACTTTGGGGCATTGAAAGCAGCATATCTCAAGGTTTTTCAGTGGATAACTGCTAACCCCTGAAAGGTGAACGTTTATGTCTTATTTGGGAAAACATAAAACAGGGAAGAAGAAAATAATTGAATAGAAGATGCTTTCAAGAAATACACCTTCCTAAGACCAATAGCTTTCACTTAATCATATCATGATTTCATTCTGTTTCAGAATTACGCCTCTTTCAGAGGCTCTTAGTGACCTATTCACTGAGTTTAATGCTCTAAAAGAACGGCTGAAAGATCTGACTGACAAGTTTACTGCCCTGGAAGTGTCTGTTGATGAAATGAAAGCTAAAAGTGACGCTCCACGCTTGTCTCCGAATGGACCCGGTGGCATGGCACCCAGGCAAAAACCGAATCTACCAAAGAGAAAGGTTCTGGTTCCAAAGAAAAAGAAGATCCCCCAGCAATAAAACAAAACGAGGGATAACTGCAAAATTCACAGTTCATATATATTTTATATATATATTATCTACATACAACACACACACAGAATAAAAAGGCCAGCAGGATTTGCATGTGCTGTTATGCAATTTCCATTTGATGATAAATATCTATCAGTTGCTGATGAAAAAGTTTTTGGTGCTGTAGAACATTTCTTATACTGTGTTTCTAAAACTTGCTGATCGTATTTCTACATTTTAAATAGTGTTCTGTTACTCCATTTTCTCATTGTATACATATTTCACACATATGCAACAGTTGTACCCTAGGAAATGTACCTTCTGTTCAGCATTTATACTAAAAGGCTGTTTAAATTAAAGAAAGCGCAGCAATACCTTGCCTTCATTTGCGTCATTCTAAAGGTCTTACATTTTCATTGGAATAAAATGGTTAAAGTAGATAGGTGAATCACTCACACAGGTAATGCGGATATTTTAACGGGATAAGCCCAGGGCGAAGGTAACCCAAAGTTGATAATGAGCAGCTGATACCAGAAGCTGTTGAGTGCTGAGGTGCCTGGCAATTTTAACAGTTGTTTCATTTGTTGAGGCACTGCTGGTATCATGGACGATGAATGGAGATTTAGGAGGTGACTCCAGCCCAGTTAAACGATGGAAATACCCCTGATGCTCTTGGCATACATTTCCTTACATTTTAATTGTTTAAATGTTTAATAGTTGCCTCCAATGTCCACTTGTTAAAACACCCTCAGTAATATTGGCAAGGGATCCACTATTAGTTTTAGGATGACATAGAGTTATACAGTAATACAGCATGGAAACTACTGTATGATCCAACCAGTCCACACTGACCTTGCTCCCAAAATAGACTACTCCCACCTGCCTGCGCTTGATCCATATCCGTCCAAACATTTCCTATTCATATACTTATCCAAATGTCTTTTAAACTTTATAACTGTACCCACATCCACCATTTTCTTTGGCAGTTCATTACACTCATGAATCACTCTGTGTAAAAAAGTCGCCCCTCATGTCCTTTTTATATCTTTCTCCGCTCAACTTAAAAATATGGCCTCTAGTTTTCCCTCACCCTAGGGAAAAGACATTTATCATTCACCTTATCTATACACCTCATAATTTTATAAGCCTGAACAAGGTCACCCCTCAACATGCTGCATTCCGGTGAAAAATGTCCCAACCCTTCCAGTCTATTTTTATATCGCAAACCCTCCATTCCTGGCAACATCCTGGTAAATCCTTTCTGAAACCTCTCCAGTTTAAACATATCCTTCCTACAGGAGGGCAAACAGAATTGGACACAGTACTCCAGAAGAGGCCTCACCAACGTCCTGTACAACTTCAACATGATGTAACCCGACTCAGTGCATTGCTGGTCAACTGAAAGATATCCACTGGACGCAATGGCTTGGAATGCAAAACTGATCCTATTTACTCCTGTTTTCGCCTGGCTAGTGGCCACAATGATGTTCAGATTTTTTTTTATCCTCTGAATCAAACCACAAAAAGTAAGTTAAACTCTCTGTGAAGGGTCAAAACAGGATTAACATTTTGGGTCCAGTGATTCTTCCTCAGAATTTCAAAACGTTGACTTTGCTTTCTCTCCACAGATGCTGCCAGACCTGTTGAGTTTTTCTGGCAATTGCTGTTTCTGTTTCAGATCTTCAGCATCCATAGTTCCGTTTCTATTATTGTCAGTGTAGGTTATTATCCGATGAAGACAGGGATGAAGAAGGATCCCATCTCTCAGAGGATAGTGAATCTGTAGAAGTTTTTTTACTACAGAGGATTGTTGAGATTGGGTTCTTAAGTCTATCAAAGGCTGAGATAGTAGGGGTTTTTAATCAGTAAGTGAATCGTGGGTTATGGGGAAAAGGCAAGAAGGTGAGCTGTGGATTATCAGCTCAGCCTTGATCTCTTTGACTGGTGGAGCAGACTCGATGGACAGAATTTTTTATTTTATTTTATTTATTATTATCATAAGTACCTAAGTACGGTGAACAGTTTTGTTTTGCGTGCAGTACAAGCTGATCATACCATATAAAGTGCATTAGAGTAATAGAACAGAGCAGGGAATACAATGCTGTGGCTGCAGAGAAGGTGCACTAACAGCTAGATTGACGATAAATTTAAAATTTGAGAGGTCCATTCAGAAGCCTGATAACAGCATGGAAGAAGCTGTTCTTGAACCTATTCGTATGTGTACATAAACTGCTATACCATCTACCCAAAGGAAGAGGGTGGAAGAGAGTATAACCAGGGCGGGAGGGGTCTTTGATGATGTTGGTTGCTTTCCCGAGGCAGTGGGAAGTACAGATGGAAGCAATGGATGGAAGGCTGGTTAGTGTGATGGACTGTGCTATGTTCACAACTTCTATGTTTCTTTCAGTCTCGGGAAGAACAGTTGCCAAACCAAACTGAAATGCTTCCAGATAGAATGCTTTTCATGGGGCATCTACTAAAAATTTGGTAAGAGTCTTTGTGGACATGCCGAATTTCTTTATCCCCCTGAAGAAGTAAAGACAATGTTATGTTCCATGACCATTGTGTCAATGGTCTAAAAACCAAAAGAACTGCGGATGCTGTAAATCAGGAACAAAAACAAAGTTGCTGGAAAAGCTCAGCAGGTCTGGCAGCATCCGTGAAGGAGAAAACAGAGTTAACGTTTCGGGTCCGGTGACCCTTCCTCAGAACTCAGGAAGGGTCACTGGA
>JAHRHZ010000022.1:43472118-43485175 GCA_024137785.1 Ginglymostoma cirratum
CTGCACTGCCGGGCCTACTCAAGACTGCACTGCTGGGCCTACTCGAGGCTGCACTGCTGGGTCTACTTGCCACTGCTGATGTCATCACCCTGACCGAGCTCTTCACCATAAGTAAAATAAAAGAAAGAGAAAAGAAAGAGAGAAGTGAGAAAAAAAGAAAAGAAATGAAAATGCAAGAGATTGCATTTCCCACACTTCTGCCCTCACATTCCCTTTCTTCAACAAAAGTGAAGGCAGAATCCTTCTCCTCGTCGTCACATATCACCCTACTATTATTCTCCACCACTTCCGCCACCTACAATCTGACCCCACAACCAAAGAGATATTTCCCTCCCCACCCCTATCTGCCTTTCGTTGGGTCTGCTCTCTCTGTGACTCCTTCGTCCACTCCACACTCCCCATTAACCGCACCACCCCCCGGCACGTTTCCCTGCAATCACAGGAAGTGCTACACCTGCCCCTACACCTCCCCCCTCACCTCCATTCAAGGCCCAAAACAAACCTTACATATCAGACAGGGGTTCACCTGTGCACTGCCGCTTTGGTCTACTGTATCCACTGCTCCTGATGTGGCCTCCTCGACATCGGTGAGACCAAGCTTAGACTCAGAGACCACTTTGTAAAGTGTCTATGCTCTGTACGTGACAAATGACAACACCTTCCATTACCAACCATTTTAACTCCCCCTCCCGATCACTGCGTGACATGTCCACCTTGGGCCTCCTCCAGTGTCACAATGACACCACTTGCAAACTGGAGGAACAACATCTCATATTCCACCTCAGGAGCCTACAGCCTGGTGGCCTAAACATGGAATTCAAAAATTTTAAAATCTCCTGACTGTCAGCCTCATCCCTTGTCCAACTCTCCCTCTCATCCCGCCTCCTTAGCCTGACATAACCCGTCCGTCTTCTCTGCCACCTATCCATCCCACCCATCCCACTGACCAGTCTCTACCACTCCCTACTTGCACTCACCTATCACCATCCCACTTACCTTCCCCAGCCTCACCCCTGCTCTCTCTCTTTACTTTCCACCTCTGTTCCCCCTCCCCATTTCTGAGGAAGCATCCCGACCCGAAACTTCAACTTTCCTGCCCTCTGGTGCTGCCTGGCCAGTTGCGTTTCTTCAGCTCCACACTGTGTTGCCTCTGACTCCGGCATCTGCAGTTCTTGCTATCTCTGAGATATTTCAGGGATTGGTGCCCAGTTATTTACAAGTAATATTAATACGTTAGAAAAAGGGCCCCAAATTAATGTATCCAGGTTTACTGACAGCAGAAAGACAGGTGCTAAAGTATGCTCGGACCTTCTGCTCAGTTAGGTGTTTGAGTGCAACAGAAAAACACTCCATGCTGAAAAGGTGCAAGTGTAGTCGGCTCTGGGGAGACAAAAGTACTCAGGAAAAGATCTGCATATCAGTATCTACAGCTAAGAGCTGTGCTTAAGGCTTAGGAAACCCTGGGAGCTGTCTGAAGCAGCTGGGACTTGCAATAAGCCTTCGATATTGGTGAATCAGTGCAGTTGAGAATGGAGATGAAGGGAGCCTGCAAGATCTATTTGCTTGGTGCAGCTTAGACATATTGGAGTTCAGAGAGATACAGGGACAATGCCAGCTTAATGAAAATTCGTTGACTACTAGGAATTGCAAGGAATGTAGTTTCATGGAAAGGAGATTGAGCTACCAGGACATGAGTGGTCAATGAGGCAATCCATGATGGAGCTGCTTTTCAGCGATGTGTAAGTTTAAGCCTTTCAAAATCACTTGGAAAGGAGATTAACTTCCAATGAGCTTTGCTCAACCACAGAGCCACTGTTTACTGACCAGTCCATGGGCCACATTTGTTATCTATTATGCTGTGTGGGGTGTTTGTTAACAGTTTATCTGTTACTAATATTTGCCTCATGTTAATTCCTGTTGTTAGAATATAAATAATACACATACTGTAGATTATTTTATTGCTCTAACTTTGCAGAACAAATGGAATATTTATTGTTTTAATGCAGGCCTTGGATTTCAAACTTTATCTACGTTAAAAATAAAGTTGCTGGCCTCATGGCAGACTGGAATGTAAATCTGACTGTCTCATCAGGGGTCAGAACAATTTGGACAGGATAGGTGAGAGATTGTCTCCCCTGCTTGAAAGTGGAGAGTTGGGATAGAGGTGGGAGAAAGAAATGTCTTTACTCAATTGTTCGAAAAACTTCAGAATTTGAAGAGCTTCAGTTATAGAGCCACAGAGATGTACAGCACAGAAACAGAATCTTCGGTCCAACCCATCCATGCCGACAGATATCCTAAATTAATCCAGTCCCATTTGACAGCACTTGGCCTATATTCTGTAAACCCTGCCTATTCATGTACTCATCCAGATGCCACTTAAATGTTATAATTGTACGAGCCTCCATCATGTCATCTGGCAGCTCATTCCATACACGCACTCTCTCTGCATGAAAAAGCTGCCCTTTAGGTCCCTTTTAAATCTTTCCCCTCACATCTTAAACCTATGGCATCTAGTTTTGGACTCCCCCACCCTGGGGAAAATACCTTGACTATTCACTTTATCCATGCCTCTTATGATTTTATAAACTTCTAAGCTCTGATGCTCTAGTGAAAATAGCCCCAGTCTATTTGGCCTCTCCCTATAGCTCAAACCCTCCAACCCAGGCAACATCCTTGTAAATCCTTTCTGAACCCTTTCATGTTTCACAACATATTTCCTATAACAGGGAGACCAGAATTGAACGTAGTATTCTAAAAGTGGCCTAACTAATGTCCTGTAAAGCCACAACATGACATCACAACTCCTATACTCAATGCACTGACTGATAAAGGTAAGAGTACCAAGCACTTTCTTCATCACCCTGTCTACCCGTGGCTCCACTTTTAAGGAATTATGAACTTGTCCACGAGAAGTTGGTGGTGAGCTGCATTCTTGATCTGCTGGAGTCCTTATGGTATAGGTACACCCACAGAACCATCAGAAAGGGAACATGAGGATTTGGATCCAGTGACAGAGAAGTAACAGCACGAAGGTAACTTTCAGATAGTGGTGTTCCCGTGTATCTACAATCCTGGTCTTTCTAGATTGTAAAGGTTTTAGGTTTTGGAGATGATATTGGAAGAGCCTTGGTGAGTTAATGCAGCACATATTGGAAAAGGCACACTTTGCTGCTGCTGAGCTTCAGTGGTGGAAGGAGTGAATGTTGAAAATGATGAATAGAGAGTCAGTCAAATGCCCTGCTTTGTCCTGGATGGTGTCAAGCTTCTTGAGTGTTGTTGAAGCTGCACTCATCCAGGCAAGTGGGGTGTCAGGAGGTGAGTGACTTGCTGCAGTATTCCTGTTCTCAGACCTGCTGTTCTAGCCACTGTGTTTGTGTGGCCTGTTCAGTTGAGTTTCTGGTCAATGGTAATACCCAGCGTTCTTATAGCAGCAGATTCAATAGGAGATTTTAGATCCTCTTTTGTTGGAGATACCTATTGCCTGACTCTTGTTTGATGTGAACATTACTTGCCATTTGTTAGCCGATGTCTGCATATTGTCCAGGTTATGCTGCACATGGTAATGGACTGCTTCAGTATCTGAGGAGTCATGGATGGTTATGAACATTGTGCAATTATCAACAAACATGCACACTTCTGAACTTATGACAGAGGGAAGGTTTTGATGAAGCAACTGACAGTGGCACCGAGGACATTACTGTCAGGAACTCCTGCAGATATATCCTGGAGCTGAGATGACTGACCTCCAACAACCACAACCATCCTTAATTGTGCTTGTTATGACTCTAACCAGTGGGGAGTTTCCACTGGTCCCTCCCCCACCAAACCCTGCCCCCACCTCCCCAATTCCCATTGACTCCAGTTTTGCTGGGGTTCCTTGATATAACATTTGGTTGAATGCAGCCTCGATGTCAAGGGCTGTCACTCTTTCTCTTGAGTTCAACTCTTTTGTCCATGTTTGAACCAAGTCCATAATGAGGTTGGGGCAGAATGGCCCTGGTTGAACCCAAACTGAGCGTCAGTGAGCCAGTTGCTGCTGAGTAAGTGCTGGTTCGTCGTTATATTGACAACACCTTCTATCACTTTGCAGATAATCGATAGAACGTAGACTGCCAGGGCAATAGTTGGTTGGTTCAGATTTCTCCTGCTTTTTGTGGAAAGGACTTTATGCTATTTTACTTATTGATCGATAGATGCCAGAGATGTAACAGCACTGGAGCACTTATCTATGGACACAGCTAATTCTGGAGCACAAGTCTTCAGGACTATTGCCAGGATGTTGTCAGGGCCCATAGCCTTTGTAATATCCAGTTCTTTTGGCCATTTTTTTGATATTGTGCCAACTGAAACAACAGGGTTGAAGGTTGGCATTTACGGTGCTGGGAACCTCAGAAGGAGACGGAGATGATATTGCATTCAGTTCCTTTAACTGAATGTTGTGACGTCCCAAGCTGGTGAAGTTTTGCTAAAGAACAGAATGTTGAGTGATGAAGTTTTGAAAAATAAGATTCTTAATTGCAAGGGTGATGGCATTCCAACAGTGAAGCAAAGTAAGCAAATCAGTCTGTGTTTTGTGAAAGACCAAGGGACCTGTCCCAGGCTCTTTAGAAAAAAGATGATTGGTGGCTTACTGCCATGAAGGACAAAGGAACTGGATGGCTCATTAAGGAGAAGCTACCATTTAGTGAATCTACTCTGCAGAAGAAATCATTATTTTCAGGAGCAAGCTTCACTGTTGATGACAGTTGCCAAAAAATTTAATGCGACTAAACTTTAACTCTAAGGAAAGGTAGCAGCTGCGTTCACGGCTGCCATGATCGAGCTAAAGCTGGTAGAAGGAGTGTCATGATGCAGGGTAGCTGGTGACATATTGCTGTCAACAGATTGTTGAGATGGCCAACCTGTTTGCCTCACTCTGCCCAACCAAATGGCATCGTGTTGTGAGGGGAAATCATATCTCAGAGCAGCTTGTTAAAGCTCGGCTGCGCAGCATCAAATATGTTTTCAATGCATCGTGTCCTGCTGTCTCAAGCTGCAGGATAAGGCTTTTGAAGTGCCAGCCCCTTCAGCTGATACTTCCCTTTTATGTTTTCCAGGTGTAGCAAAAGAAGACCTTCAATAGTTTAACGCAAATTATCCTTCCTTTCCCCTTCTGCCACCTGGTATTACACACAGATATTCAATCCCTTAACCACAGAGATAGTGCATTTTAAAAGCAGCTGTTTTCATGTGTGAACTGGATTTTAATTGACGTTTGCTTGCAGACCAATACACCTCTCGGTCTGTGGCCTAAGTAATGTGAAGGACCTGCTATCATTACTAAAAAAAAAGACATCCCTTATTACTTTCCCTTTAGTATTGAGACAGATCAATATCAATCAAATGTGATCTTTTAGAAATTGTATCCCTTGGCACAATTATCTATACGTACATTTCCATAACTATTGCAGATTTCCGGACTGGCTGCAGATCAGTTTGAGGGAAAATTTTCAGAGTAAATAGAATTGCTATCCCACACTAATTTATCCTAATGCGTAGAGTGGAAACAGAAATCCTTGATCCTTTACCTCCGTGTGTCAATCTATCAATGTCCATCAATGAAATACTGTGTGCAATTCTGGTCTCTCCGTTATAGGAAAAATTTTGTGAAACTTGAAAGATTTCAAAAAAGATTTACAAGGATGTTGCCAGGGTTGGAAGGTTTGAGCTTTAGATAGGCTGATTAGGCTGGGGCTATTTTCCCTGGAGCATTGGAGGCTGAGGGGTGACCTTATAGAGGTTTATAAAAACATGAGGGGCATGGACAGGGTAAATAGACAAGGTCTTTTCCCCAGGGTAGGGGAGTCCAAAACCAGACAGCATAGGTTTAAGGTGAGAGGGGAAAGATTTAATAGGGAGCTGAGGAGCAACGTTTTCACGCAGAGGGTGGTGCACGTATGGAATGAGCTGCCAGAGGAAGTGGTGGAGGCTGGTTCAATTACAACATTTAAAAGACACCTGGGTGAATAGGAAGGGTTTAGAGACATATGGGGCAAATGGGACTAGATTAGTTTCAGATATTTGGTTGGCATGGACGAGTTGTACTGAAGAGTCTATTTCTGTGCTGTACATCCCTATGACTCTACAACTGTAGCATGACTTGTGAATGCTTTGTAAAAGATTATGTGTAAACAGGAGGAGACACATCACCGCCTTTCAATATTCATTTAGATCATGGCGACTGCATCAAAGTGAACCAGCTGGTAATGATCTGTGCAGGAAAACGATGGGTTTGAATACCACCATAGGACGTGTTGACCATGGATGGTGTGTTCTCGCAGCTCAAAACCGCATTTCTATAAAATACAATAAAAGGGTCATTGTGCTCAGGAAATCGTTTTCCTGAATTCAGGAAAAAGCTAAGCTCGTAATTTCTATTTGCTGGAATTATATGCAGAGGCTAGTAGAGGCAATGTCAAGTCATTAGAGTTGTCAAGTTGTTAGGGTACATTTATAAGTCTAAAACAAATAAATGTGCACAAACCCCTGGAATGCTTAACCTGAAATTGCTAAGTGTTGAGTTTGAAATGATGAGCCTAGGGTGAACTATTGACCTAGACTGTAAATGTATATCACAATGTAGGTTAACTTTCACAAATATATCAATAACAAATAATGATGCTCTGCTTAGGTGATGAGTTAATGCCTCATAGCTTTCTAAAAGAAAAGGACAAGTGACAATCATGGTTTTCTTCTTGACATTTAATGTCGTCCTAATCAAAATCTAATCTAATGTGCAGGAAGTTAAACACAATTCCTTCTGTGCAATAATTTCTTGGTGAAATCGAGGGACAATGGGGAAAGGAAATAGTCTCCTATCCCTGGGACCAGGGTGGGGAAAACAGAACATGTCCATCAGAATGGAGCCTACAAAAGGAAACAGATTGAGAAGAAAGAGGTAACAAGGTGTAGAGCTGGGTGAACACAGCAGGCCAAGCAGCATCAGAGGAGCAGGAAAGCTGACGTTTCAGGTCTAGACCCTTCTTCAGAAATGAAACCCATCATTTTCCATTTCTGAAGAAGGGTCCAGACCCGAAACGTCAGCCTTCCTGCTCCACTGATGCTGCTTGGCCTGCTGTGTTCATCCAGCTGTAGACCTTGTTATCTCAGATTCTCCAGCGTCAGCAGTTCCTACTATCTCAGATCAAGAAGAAAGTTGACCAGTTGCTGCTAGGGTTAACCACGGATTGTCACTGTTAAAGAAATAGATCAAACAGAAAGGAAAACACAGAACAGGGTGGGATTCGGGGATGGATTTCAGCACAGTGCTTAGTTAACATGGGACCCTTGATGCAGATGGAGAAAACAATGGGGGATAGTCCAGAGAGCTAATGTAAAGGAGCACATTGACCACCTGAAACTGTCTACTCCCCAGGAGAAAAAAAGCATCTAAAAGATAGAGCGTGGGCTCTTGTGGCTTGGTGATAGTGTCCCTGCCAGTGAGCCAGGAGGCCTGGGTAATAGTTGAAATGACTCTAGGAGTGTGTAATAACATGGCTGACACAGGTTGACTAGAAAATAGGTGGCACTGTGGTTAGCACTGCTGCCTCACAGTGCCAGGGACCTGGGTTCGATTCCACCCTCGGGTAACCGTCTGTGTGGAGTTTGCACATTCTCCCTGTGTCTGCGTGGGTTTCCTCCCACAGTCCAAAGATGTGTAGGTTAGGTGGATTGGCCATGCTAAATTGCCTTTAGTGTCCAGGGATGTGTAGATTAAGTGGGTTGTAGGGGCATGAGTCTGGGTGGGATGCTCTGAGGTTCAGTGTGGACTTGTTGGGCCAAAGGGCCTGTTTCCACACTGTAGGGATTCTAAAAATGTGTCTAAAGCATTGAGGGGGCATTCAACGATGTGATCAGCATTGAGTTGTTTGAAGTCTGGTCAACTTGGTTGAATTTTTCAAAGAAGTGACCAGGTGTGTAGATGAGGGCAATGCTTTTGACATAGTCTATTTTGATATAGTCCCAGCAAGGCTTTTGATAAGGGCCCACATGAGAAACTGACAGCAATGGTAAGAGTCCAAGGGATCCAAGGAAATTTGATCCACAATTGGCCGAGTGGCTATAAGCAAAGGCTGATGGTTGAGAGGTCTTTTTCGGACCGAAGGTCTGTTCTAGTTGTACGCCACAGAGGCTATTGTCAGGGTCCTTGCTGTTTGCGGTTAACATAATTGATTTAGACTTGAATCAGTAAGTTTGCAGATGAAGTAAAAATTGCTGGGGTGGTAAACAGTGAGAGAGATAGCCTTGGACTACAGGGGGATATAGATGGGCTGGTCAGATGGACTGATCAGTGGCAAATGGAATTCAATCCAGACAAATGGGAGGTGATGCACTTGGGCAGTAGGACCCTGGGAAGCACTGAGGATCAGAAGAACCTTGGTGCACGTGGACAGTAGTCCCTGAAGGTATCAGGAATAAAGTAGTTAAGAAGCCACATGGTATACTTACCCTTATTAGTCAAAGCATTGAGTTTAAGAGTAGGGACGTTATGCTGGAACTGTATAAAACATTTATTAGGCCACAGCTGGTGTATTGTGTGCAGTTTTGGAATCCACATTCTAGGAGGGATATGATAGTACTGGAGACGGAGCGGACCAGATCTACCTGAATGTTGCCTGGGCTGGAGAATTTCAGTTATGAAGAGAGACTGGATAATTTGGGGTTGTTTTCCTCAGAGTAGAGGGGACTGAGAGGGGACATGATCGAGATGTATAAAATTAGGAGGTGCATTGCCAATGTAGTCAGGAAGAAACACTTCCCGTTGATGCAGGGATCAATGACCGGGGCAAGGGTATAGAATTAAGGTAAGGGGCAGAATGTTTGGAGGAGATGAGAGTAAAACATTTTCATCCAGATGCTGGTGGGAATCTGCAGCTCACAGCCTGCAAGGGTGGTGAAAGCAGGGAAATTCAGAACATTTAAATGTGCACTTGCGATGCCATGGCAGATGAGGCTACAGGCAAAATGCTGAAAAATGGGATTAGAATAGTTAGGGGGCTGTGTTGGACTGGTATGGATATGATGGGCTGAAAGGCCTTTTCTGTACGCTGTAGACTTCAATGACACTGATGATATGATTGTGTTGACAAAAATTGAGTAATAAAGAGTCACTGTTTTGGGCAAAATCTTGAGTTTTTGGTCAGTGATGTCCTGAGCAGATCTTCAGACCCAACTGATGGGAATAGTTGACATTGACTAACCAGGTTTTGAACTCTTACCAATGAACTACACCATTTTCCAAGACGGAAAGAGTCAAGTAATATCCAAAACAAGCAGGGTGCCAACTCCTACTGTATCCTTAACATTAATCCTAATCCTAATCCTAATCCTAACCTTAACCCTAAATCTAGTCCTAATTTTAAACATAAACCTAACCCTAACCCTAATCCTACCCTTAACTCTAACCCTACCCTTAACCCTAAACCTACCCTTAACCCTAACCCTAAACTTAACCTTAACCCTAACTCTAACCCTACCCTTAACCCTAATCCTAAATTTAAACTTAACCGTAACCCTAATCCTAACTCTAACCCTAAACCTAACCATAACTCTAACCCTAACCCTAACCCGAACTCGAAACTTAAACCTAACCCTAACTCTAATCTTAAACCTAACTCTAACCTTAACACTAACCCTAACCCTAAACATAACTCTAACCCAAGCCCTAACTCTAAACCTCGCCTTAACTCTAACCCTAACCCTAACTCTAACCTTAACCCTAACCCTAAACCTAACCTGAACTCTAAACTTAAACATAACCCTAACTCTAACCCTAACCTTAATCTTAAACCTAACCCTACCTTAATCCTAACCCTAACTGGAACATTAATCCTAACCTTAACCCTAACTGTAATACCAATCCTAAACCTAACCCTAATCCTAACCCTAACTCTAAATGTAACCCTAAACCTAGCCCAAACCTTAACTCTAACTCTAACTCCAACCCTAACCCTAAACCTAACTCCAACCCTAACCCTAACACTATCCCTAACGCTAGCTCTAACCCGAACCCTACCCTTAACCCTAACCCTAAACTTAACCTTAACTGTAACCCTAAACCTAACCCTAAGGCTAACCCTAACCCTAAACATAACTCTAACTCAAACCCTAATCCGAAACCTCACCTTAACTCTAATCCTAACCCTAACCCTAACTGGAACACTAATGCTAACCCTAACCCTAACTGTAACACCAATCCTAATCCTAACCCTAACCCTATGCTTGTTATCTCGGATTCTCCAGCATCTGCAGTACCTTTTATCTCTAATCCTAACCCTAACCCTAACTCTAACTCTAACGTTAACCTTAACCTTAACCCTAACCCTACCTCTAACACTAACTCTAAGCCTAACATCAACCCTAGCCCTACTCTGACCCTAACCCTAACTTTAACCCTAACCTTAACTCTAACCCTAACCCTAACCCTAAACCTAGCCTTAAACCTAACAGTATCCATAGCCCTAATACTAACTCTAACCTTAACTCTAGCCCTAATGCTAACTCTATCTCTAAACCTAATCCCAATGCTAACCCTAACCCTAAACCTAACCCTAACCCTAACCCTAACCTTAACCCTAACCCTAACCCTAACCTTAACCCAAACTCTAACCCTAATCCTAACCCTAACTCTAACCCTAACCCTAAAGTTAACCTGAACTCTAACCCTAACCCTAACCCTAACCCCAACTCTAACCCTAACCCTAACTTTAACCCTAACCCTAACCCTAACCCGAACTCTAATCCTAACCCTAACTCTATCACATGTCACAGCTTTACCTTTCTTGATCTATTTGCCTGAGTACTCTTACTGAACAGATAGACTTCAATCACAGTACAGACCCAGTGCTCACACCTATTAGGTGGAGGGCATTACAGATGACCACTGCCCTCTTAGTGAATAAATGCTTCCTGATTCATCCTGCAGTAGAATATCTCTCATTTTCAGATTACCCTGCCACAAATTCCCAGCCCAAGAACCACTTAGCACATTCCACTAATCATTTATCCCGACTCTTCACGACTATCTGTATTTCCTGTCTTATCTCCAAACTAATTCCTGAATCCTGTCCCAAGCTTATCGCCATAGGAAGATAGGAAAAAGGAACAACAGTAGGCCACTCAGCCCTTCCAGCCTGCTCTGCCATTCAATAAGATCATGTCTGATCCAGTTGTAACCTCAACTCTTGCATATCCCTGAAAATCTTTCACCCCCTCAGTCATCAAGAATCCATTTACCCTGCCTTAAAAACATTTTAAGAGTCTTGAGGAAGGGAATTCTAAAGACTCACTACCCTCTGAGAGACAAAATGTTTCCTCGTCTCTATCGTGAATAGGCGACTCCTTATTTTTAGACCCTGACCCATGCCAATACATTGACTTTAATCATTGATCTTTTTTGCAGAACCTTATAAATACCACCTGTAAGTGCACGAAGACAGGAGCAACAGGTATTCCCCTTCTGAGGAAGGGTCACTCAACCTGAAACGTTAACTCTGATTTCTCTCCACAGGATGCTGCCAGACCTGCTGAGCTTTTCCAGCAATTTCTGTTTTTGTTTCTGATTTACAGCATCCGCAGTTCTTTGGTTTTGTTGACACTCCCCTATTCCCTGTGTTGGTGAGCTCCTGAAAATATTCACAGTTACTCCAATCCGCCATGATCTCCCCTTCACATATCCACATTCACTCTGTTTGATCAACTCCCCATTCTTCAAACTCTTAGTGACCCTGCTCCTCACAATAGATCCCAGTAGCTTGCGCATGAGTGAGGTTCAAAGAACAAATCTGACATTTCCCGCATTCTCAATCTCTCTTGCAATTGTGCGCATAAAGTGCTTATTTATACAGACCCTTAATGTGACCATCTGCTTTTAATGGAGAGAGGTTAGTGGGCTTTGTGGTGTGTTGGAACCTTGAAATGAATCATTGAAGTCACCGTTAATAGATTCTGGAAAAGACCATGCAGGTTTTCAGCTCACCGTGCCAGGAATTTGATTAGGCAGTGCTGCCTCCTCCAGCAGTGTGGCGCTGGTCACTTCCTGTGCAGATCACACTGTGTTGCAACGTGACAAAGAAGCACCGACTGTTCAATAGCTTAGATTTGGTGCTAGCCTGAAATTCCTCAGCCCAATTACGCTCTAGGGTTCCGAGCTTCCAATAAACTGGCCGTGTGTTCATTATCCTTCAAAGGTCCAAAACAAAATCACTGCAAAGCCAGTGTTCCTTAAAGGGCCAGGACCGACATTAGAGAGAGGCTAAGTTTTGACAACTTTTTCTAAGTTTCTGGGTGAAATCTAGCCTTTCGCTTTAAAGCTGGAATGGGTGTAGAGTAATGCCACATCTTCACAGAAGGGCAAATGAGAAGGTGAACTGTCCATACCTGTCACCGTCGTGTGGGTTTTGTCTCCAGGAGGGCATTTGTTCCTCGGGGCAATATGTACATTAAATCCCGTAACAAAAGAACCAAATTTGGCTAATACGGTGCTGAATAATTCAACAGATGCTTATTATAGCTATATATATATACTACAGTCACAGGTAAAACATTGTCGGGGCTAACGATAAACTATATGGCTACAAATAGTAGCACATTTCTGTCAGCATTTCGTGCTTCTAGTGGCCCAAGTTAAGTTGGAAACTGAGACCTTGATACCCACAGGTCACATGCAATGATACAGTAATAATATCATGAATACTATCCTTAAAGGTGCATTATTTACAGAAAATGAGACATAGCATGAAGTTTAGAAATGGAACAGGGGTAGTACTGGCAGTGCTTGGTGTGTGTGTGTGTGTGTGCAGATGTGTGTGTATGTGCCTGTGTGTGCATGCGTATCTGTCTGTCTGTCTGTGTGTGTACGTGTCTGTATGTGGCTGTGTATGTGTAATCTGTGTGCATGTGTGTGTGCATCTGTGTGTGTGCCTGTGCGTGCATGTGTCTGTATCATTGCGTCTGTGTGTGTATGTGTGGGTGAGTGTGTGTGTGTGTCTATGTGTCTGTTTATGTGTGTGTATGT
>JAHRHZ010000022.1:43485185-43508576 GCA_024137785.1 Ginglymostoma cirratum
GTGTGTGTGTGTGTGTGTATGCTTGCCGGGTTGTGTGTGCGTGTCTGTGGAAGTGAATGGGGAGAGAAGAAAATTGGCCCCATGCCCTGTCAAGATGGGCTCCGCCATGTTCCCAGGCAGCGATGGAGTTGGTTCACTATGCTAGCCAATGTACCCTGTGTACACCTTCATTAATGTCCTTCTGAATGTCAGGCCAGTAGGAGACATTCTAATTCATTTCTTACGGAGTACCGCACTCTAAAAGGTGATGGATTAGGCATTAAAATAAACTACTGTCTGACCTCTCACGTGAGTATAAAAATCCCACGCCTCCATTTCAAGAAACGCAGATAAACTGTCTGTGGTGGCTATTTATCCTTCAACCAAGATAAGGGTGGTGGGGAGTGAGGGGAGTGGCTTGGTGATGCACTGATTTCAGGGTAATATCACTGCAATTCAGAAATTATTTTCCAAGGGTAACAGATTCCAAACCCACCAGGGCAACTGGAGCAATTTAAATTCAATTACTCGATACTTTCAGCATTGAAAATTCAGCCAAGCCATTGTTGATTGTATGAAAATCCAAGTGGTTCACAAACTCCTTTAAGGAAATTTGCTATCCTTACCTGGGCTTCAGGTGACTTCAGACCCAACAGCGAGATGGTTAACTGTTTAATGTCCTCTGACCGGGCCTAGCAAGCCAGCCAGTTGAATCAAACTGCTGCACAGCGAAACATATGAAACCCAATTACCGTCTGACATTGAACTAGGCACTGCAAATTACAATGGGAAACTTAATCCTTTCAACTGTAAAAAAAAATCCTCCTTACTAACATCTGGGGGCTTGTGCCAAAATTGAGAAAGCTGTATTGAGTAAAAGCCGAACATTGTCTTAAAGGCATGATTCTGCGAGTACGACAATTTCCTAGAAATCACCATCTCCGGGAATGCACTGTGCAACCAGCAGGTCCAATCCACACGATGTGGGACCACAGTGCTATAGAGTCAGGAGGGAGCTGCCCTGGGAGCCATTGATATTGACCCCATGAATCTCATAGCATCAGGTCAAACATGGGCAAGGAAACCACTTGCCGATTACCAAGTACAACCCTCCCCACTCCAGCCCCTCAGCTGATGAATTCAGCACTCCTCCATGTTGAACAGCACTTTGAAGAGGCACTGAGGGGAGCAAGGGCAGAGGGTGTAGGGGACTCTAATGTCCATCCCTAACAGTAGCTAGGCAGTGCTATTGTCTATAATGGCTGACTACTAAAGAATCCAGCAGTTTCTTGTCAACTATCAGCAAAGTTGTCATCAACAATGCTATTGAGTGACACTTGCTGAGCAATAGCCTGCTCACTGATGCCCAGTTTGGTTTCCACCAGAGCCACTCAACTCCTGATCTTATTACAGCATTGGTCCAAACATGGACAAAAAATGCTGACTTCCAGAGGTGAAGCAAAAGTGACAGCCCATGACATCAAGGCTGCATTGAACTGAATGTGGCTGAAGGAAAGTGAGCAAAAATGGAGTCAAGGGGAACTGGGGGAAAATACTCTTCACTGGTGGAGTCATTGCTCAGTTCTAAGACATTACTGCCGTTCAGCAGGGTATTGTCCCAGGATCAACCACCTTCATCATGACCTTTCTCCCATCATAGTGAAGAAGTGGTGATAATTGCTGATGATTGCGTAAAGTTCAGTAGCATCCCTGATTCCTCAGATACGGAATCAGCAAGTATGAAAGTGTAGCAAACCCTGGATAAGATCTGGATTGGGCTGATAAGTGGCAAGTAACATTTACAGCATGCAATTATTATCTCTACTTGCCTGGATGAGTGCAACCCCAGCAATATTTTAGAAGCTCAACACCATCCAGGACAAAGCAGGCTTTCGATCGGCATCTATCCACTACCAATGCACAATGGCACCTGTGTGTACCATCTACAAGATGCATGCCAACAACTCACTAAGGCTACAAAGACAACTCCTTCTGAGACCATTCAGAAAGGACAAGAGCGCAGATACCTCGGAACATCATCTTCTACAAGCTCCCCCTCAAGCCACGCACCATCCTAAATTGCAACTGTATCGCCATTCCTTCACTGTCGCTGGGTTGCAACCCTGGAACTCGTCCCCTAACAGCATTGTGGGGGAAAATTCACTGAGTGGCTGCAGTGCTTTAAAACGGTGGGTCACCACCATCTCCTCAGTGGTAATTCAGATTGGGAGACATGCTGGCCTTGCTCAGAAAAAGGGAAACATAGAAAATAGGAACAGAAACAGCCCATTGATCCCTATGTGACTACTCTGCCATTCAATATGAGGATGGTTGGTCATCCAGCTCAGTATGTATACCAATGTTCTCCTCATAACCGTTGACCTCTTTAGCCCCCAGGACTATATCTAACTCCTTCTTGTAAATATTCAATGTTTTGACCTGAACCACTGTCTGGGTGGAGACATTTCTCCTCATCCCAGTCCTAAATAGCCTACCCTATGTCCTTAGACTGTGATCCCTGGTTCTGGACTCCCCAGGGATGTTCCATTGGGAACATCATCTCCTCCTTCTTCTTGAGTTACATCACTGTGAAAGAATGAAAGTAAAACACAGAAGTAGATTACCTGTGGATGTTGAAGATCCGAACAAAAATAGAAAGAGAAACTCAGTAGGCCTGGCAGCTTCTGTGAAGAGAGAAATAAAGTTAATATTTTGAGTCCAATATTGGGTAGTGACAAATCATTTGGGGTGGGTTGGGTGTTGTTAGGGGACGCATTTGGGTTGGGGTGCGAGGGTTGATAAAGAAATTGGTGGGGGTTCAGGAGGAGAAGTCGGGAAACGAATCTGGGCCAGCTCTGATCTTTCTCAGGAATTAGCTAGGAGTTTTCTGTCTAACATTTCTTGAGTATGTTTGTCAGAACTGTTTAACTCAGAGTCAAAGACTTTTACAGAAAGCCCCCAGAAGCATAGAGAATGCTCAGCATAGAAACAGACCCATCGGTCCAACTCGTTCATGCCAACCAGACAGTCTAAATTAATCTCGTCCCCATTTGCCAGCTTAGATTTTTTAAAAGTAATTTTCACTTACTTACTGGTGGTAGACTAAGACGTATAAACTTATTTTTCATGATAAGCCTACACGTACTGTTTAAATCAAACTGCACCAAATTTTCACTTTGAAATAGAGTTTGGATTATTTGCTTTAACATGTTGCCAGGTTGTTCTGGCTCATAGTAGACATTAAATTTGGCAAGAAGCAACAAAGAACTTTAGATGCTGGAAATTTCAGAACATAAACAAAAATTGCTGGAAAAACTCAGCATTAATTTTGGCAATATCGAACTGGAAATTTGAGGGAGAAAAAAATTCAAAATGGGTGTAATTTTAGTTATAATTTGTATCCAGATCATGAATCATACCATAATAAAAACTATATCCCTTCAGACACACAAGACAGAACCATTAAATAGAAACGCAGTTTAGAGCATTTCTGATATTATTTAATGATGTGTGGCATATTTTGCATTTGTCAATTCTGGGAAAATTAGCGTGGCAATAAGTAAACATCAAACTCTGAAATCTTTAGCCTCAACTGAAAGGATTATCAGATCATTACTTTCAGTTCAATCTGTCCTCCATGATCTGTACAGATCATGTAATAAATTGACAGAATGAATATCAAACATAATTTACCAACTTATATACTGTTTTCCTCCTTCATGCTCTTGTCTCAGGTGTACATATCTCTGGATGGCTTTTTTCAGATCCAGGACTGGGTCATTTTGAATCACAACAACAGCTGGGTTGACTGTCTCAGATCGTAGATCATAGAATCCCTACAATGTGGAAGCAGACCATTCGGCCCATTGAGTCCACATCAGTGTTTGGAAAAGCATCCCACCCAGAACCACATCCTAAATCACCTAGCCTGCATATCACTGAATGTCTTTGGACAGTGGAAGGAAACCGAAGCATCCGGAGGAAATTCACGTAGACACGGGGAGGACGCGCAAACTCCACACAGACGGTCGCCCGAGGGTGGCATTGAACTCGGGTCCCTGGCACAGTGAGGGAGCCACCATGGAACCACCGAGGGAATAACTGAGCTACCGTGCCACCCACAGCGTCTTGGAAAGTCAACCATTTTGGTCAATGGGGTCCCGAGAAGTACATCGGCTACACGCTCCATCTTCGACAGTTGGGAAGACAGAAAAATTGGTCCAGATTTCCAGCTGTCAACAGGGTGTCTGTCAAAGTTACAGCAACAGAACAGGGTAGAAGCAGAATATTAGCCATGGTTTGTTGACTCCAGTGAGATCCTCCAATGATGCCACACTGTCCCTGTTTCAGATCCCTCAACTGCAGAGTTTAAATGATCACACCCTACAACCTATTCTTCCAAACTCAAAACTTTCTTCCTCAAAGAGCTGCTGAAAAGGCTGACCTTCTGATGGCTAGGTTTTAATTAAATGTTTTGCTGGGTAGCTATTGCTGAAACTAGACAGTCCAATTCTAGGCCAGACAGATGGTTCATCTCTCCCTGGTGCAGCTGCCAAACCATCTGCTCCATAATAATATTTTGATTCAAGTTTCATTGTTCTGGTGCTGGATTTAATATTCGTTGTCTTTATGGCCTTTATCCCTCGTTCTTAAAATGTATAAGTCACAAAATCTGGCTCTGTAGAGTTTGTAGTTTCAGTGCGTTAAAAGTAATCCCTGTCAATTTCTGGCATGCCAGGTGCTGTTTTCTACTTTATGTTAGTGCTGGGGTTTGCGTGAGCTCTGTAGACGTGCAATGTGGACTGTTAGTGTCCCCTTGTTTTTTTTTGGTATAGAGATGCTATTCCACACCTCTGGAATTTTTTTTAAAAAATTACCACTAAATTAGCCGTGTTACAAATTAGCTGAACAATTATCAAATGCCACCCAACAGGAGCAGTGTAACGACAGCAACAGATAGAAGGGATGAAAACCGAAAGAACTGCAGCTGCTGTAAATCAGAAACAAAAACAGAAGTTGATGAAAAAGCTCAGCAGGTCTGGCAGCATCTGTTAAGGGAAAAACAGAGTTAACGTTTCGGGTCCAGTGACCCGTCCTCAGAACGGACCCTTCCTCTGAGCAAGGGTCACCGGACCCGAAACATTAACTCTGTTTGTTCCTTCACAGATGTTGCCAGACCTGCTGGGCTTTTCCAGCATCTTTGTTGTTGAAATAGAAGGGATGCTTGAACAAGAGGGAGGGAACCAATTTATAATGGATTTAGCTTTGCTCATGTTATCATTTTGTCTTAAACAAACACAGTGTCAGTGGACTCCTCACAACACCAGAGCCCAGGTAAGCTTCCCCATAACGGAGTCACCCATAATTTATTGACATGCCCACTTTTTGATTGCAGCAACGTTAATTTCAAAAGGATCCCCTCCCTTATGGATACCTTTCTTCTAGACCCAAATGAATCCACATTTTAAAGGGAGCCGACTTAACAAGTCTTCCCTGGATTAAGTAAAAGAGGGAGTTTATTCATTGCAAGAAAAAAAACGAGTCGAATTGACGCAAACATGCAAATGCACACATGATTGGAAATAAGGAGTAAGTCTAAAAGGCAAAAGTTTAAAAAATCAGATATACAGATCAATGGCTGAGTTGCACGTGAAGAGCTGAATGTTGGAACTATTGTAGAGAACATTACCAGTCTCATTTACATTCGCAGGTGAATAGTCTGCTTCACAGTCCTTAGCTTTGCAGGGTCACTGAGATTCTTCGGTTCTGATGCCTCTTTGTACCTCATAGGATCTATTCCAAATCTTCAATACCCTCTTGCAATTTACGTGCTGGCAGAAGATTTGTGGGTACCTTTTTACTTCAATCGTCATTCCATTCTCATATTCAGTGCCTGCCAATCTTAACTTCCCCTCCCCCAACGCCCGACATTAGCAAATAACACTTGGCAATATATTTCCTGACCTTGACCACTTGTGTGAGATCATTGAAGTATTTTTTCATTCACAGAAAGTGGGTGCAGCTGGCTAGGTCAATGTTTATTACTCGTTGCTAATGGCTCTTGAGAGTGTGAGGGTGAGCTACCTTCATGAACTGCTGTAGTCCATGTGGTGTGAATATACCCACAGTGCTGTTAGGGAGGGAGTTCCAGGATTTTGACCCAGAGATAGTGACGGAATAGCCAAATGTTTCCAGATCAGGACAATGTGTGGTTTCTCATGGAACTGGTGCGACCTGGTGTTTCTGTGCATTTGCTGTTCTTGTCCTTCTAGGTGGTGGAAGTTATGGGTATGAAAGGTGCAGTTCAAGACGCCTGAGTGAGTTGCTGAATGTTAAAGGCATTAACTAGCATGCCAATGAAGCACACTGTTTCATAAAAAGCTGTTGAATGTTGAATGCTGTTGTAGCTAGCACTGATGCCCTGTACATCACAGACAGGCTTTGGGGAGACGGGGAGTGAGTTACTCACTGCAGTATTCCGAGCTTCTGACCTGCTTTTGTAGCCGCAGCATTTATATAGCTGGTCCAGCTCAGTTTCTGCTCAATGATGACCTACCCACCCTGCTGTTGTTGATAGTGGAGGATTCAGTCAGGGTGATGTCAAGGGGCAAATGTCAATGGTGAAGTTAAGCTCCTGGCAGTGACTTTCAGGTTACTCATTCCCCCTGTTTCTCATTGTTACTTTGAAGGTTCTCCTGTCACCTGTCGAACCTCCTGCATTGTCTCTAGGGTGTCTCTGGCCAACTGCTCCACCACTAAAGCTTCTTCCTGTCCAGCATATATGTCTCAGCCATTCCCTACCCTTGCTGAATCATCGTTTTTCAGAAATGGTGACTAGCTTCTATTGATACGTGAATGATGGTTCCCTGCTCAGTATGCAGCCACTTAGCAGTGGGCTTAGCACTGGAGTACACTCCACATTAAAGGAAACAGCAGGTAGCCTATGTTGTTTCCAGTGTCTGCTGATTAATTGTAAATCATTGTTTCTGTACCCATCAACAAAGCTTGCTATTTTTGTTAGTCCACCATTCTCGTAGAATCATAGAATCACCACAGTTTGGAAAGTGGCCATTCAGCCCATTGAGCCCATACTCTCCGAAGAACATTCCACCCAGACCCACCTTCAGCACCCCCCACACTCTGTCCCTGTAACCCGGCATTTTACAATGGCTAACCCACCTAAACTGCTCGTCTCTCTTGTCTTCTGTTTTAGTTTGACATTTTGTCACTTTAATGTTGCCTCCACATTTATCAGAGACAACAAACCATCTCTTCTGAGCCAGTATTCCTCAGGAAACGTCCAATGACAAACTCTCATCCAGAATTTTTATCACTGCCTTGGATTTCTTATATGGGGACATTAATTATGACCCTTTCACAAAGATCAAATGGTTCTTATTTTGGTCGTTAATTGGCTTAATTTCTGTAATTAAATGTAATTTTCCATGATGTGTCTTGAGATATTGACTGTATTAAATTACCATGAGAAAATTTGGCAAATTACATATTGGCTCTTGAGTAATAACTGCAAACATTCAGTCCCCATCTCTCCAATTAGCCTTAATAGTGACTACAGGAAAAAAATGATACTGCCACATTGGACATAAACGTCTTTTAAAATGTTTACCTCTAAAATACTCAGGTCATTTCTCCCTTTTTGAAAATGAGTGAAATTCCTGCTCTTAATATGATTTACTGCTTCAATCGAGAAATCACTGGAATTGTTGCTTTTGGTCTGCTTTTTGTGAAGATGACTTTATTAGCATTAATGAGATACTGGCAGCCAGTCAGAGTTCTTTGCAATATGAACCGTTACTGATTTTTAACATCTTACAATATACTCGGGTGCTTGGAATGCTGTAAGCAACAGTATAACAGCTGGAAAGTGGGATAATGCTGGATTAATCTTTTTCAGCTGAATGACCCCTCTCTGTGCCATCATTTCCCTATATTCCTTTAGCTTCTACAAGCCATTAATTTGGAATTAAGAAAACACTCTCATATCATCTTCCAGAATGGTAGGCTATTTCAAAGTTCTTCACTGTCAAGGAAGTATATTTGAAGCTTGACATCGATTGTAATTTAGAACAATGTAATGTAACAGAGCTGCCAATTTGTTCGTTGCAAAGTCCCGCAAACTGTAATAAAGTATACAGCCTGGGTACCTGTTTTAGTGATGTTGTTAGAGGTTTAAGTGCTTGTTCAGATGCTTCCCTGCTCTTTTACAAATAGTATAATAGCTTTCACATCGAAACAAAAGTGCAATCTAAAACAATCTACCCGAAAGACATTGCAGTACTCTCAGTACTCAAATGAAGGTTATGTGTTCAAGTCTCTACTTGAACTCAAGATCTGATTCAGAGCTGAGAGTGCTGTTAAAAACCAAAAGAACTGCGGATGCTGTAAATCAGGAACAAAAACAAAGTTGCTGGAAAAGCTCAGCAGGTCTGGCAACAACTGTGGAGGAGAAAGCAGAGTTAACATTTCGGGTCCAGTGACCCTTCCTCAGAACTGGGTCACTTGACCCGATTGTCCAATTCTGTGAAGATTTGTGGTATGTTAGAAGATTGGATACATTTTAAGAATTAACGAGGAATGAATGGAAAACAATAAAATGAAAAAGAAATCTAGCAAGAAATATAGTGACAGATAATAAGA
The DNA here is from genome assembly GCA_024137785.1 of Ginglymostoma cirratum. NCBI lineage: Eukaryota > Metazoa > Chordata > Chondrichthyes > Orectolobiformes > Ginglymostomatidae > Ginglymostoma > Ginglymostoma cirratum. The sequence continues at coordinate 43,493,823 of JAHRHZ010000022.1, forward strand.
ATTTCTTTAAATATTTAAACAGCAAAAGAATAACTAAAATGTGTATTATCATCTGGAGAGTGAGTCTGGGGAATTATTTACAGAAAAAAAGAAATGGCAGACGAGTCAAAGAGAAGTTTTGCATCTGTCCTCATTACAGGAGACTTTTAAAAAGAGCTATCCAAAAGTATCTGAAGATCAAGAAATGAAAAGGAGGGAGAAATAAGGGGAGGTGGTGGCCTTATGGTATTAACACCAGACTCTTAATCCTGAGACCCAGATAATGTTCCAGGGACCCAGGTTCAAATCCTGCCACAGTAGATGGTGGAATTTGAATTCAATAAAATATCTGGAATTAAGGATCTAATAATGACTATGAATCCATTAGTCCATTGTTGCAGATACACAGCTGGTTCACTAATACCCTTTAGGGAAGGAAATCTGGCATACATGTGAGTCCAGACCCACAGCAATGTGGTTGGCTCTTAACTGACCTCTGGGCAACAAGGGATGGACAATAAAGGCTGCATTAGCCAGCAACACCCTCATCCTGTGAATGGATAAAGGGGGAAAAAAAAAATTGCCATGAGTCTGGTGCCACATGTGGACCAGACCAGGTAATGGTGGCGGATTCCTTTCCCAGTGAGTCAGATAGGTTGGTTATGAGATAGGTTGGTTACCATGAGGTCAACATTTCATTCCAGATTTTTATTGAATTCAAATCCCACCATGTGGTGGGATTCCAAACCCATGTTCTCAGAACATTAACCTGAAGTTCTGAATTCCTAGTCCAGTGACAGTATCACTGTACCATTGCCTCCCAAATTACAATGAGCGCATGTGGCAAATGGATAGTTAAGAGTGTATGCGTAGCATGAGAAATGATCCCTTCTGCTCCCAACCCCACACCATCCATGAAAAGCATCATCAATTGTAAGAGAGTCTTACATTAAACGTAGAGCTCAGGAGGTGAGGGAATTGATTCTGTGTGCACTCTGGCAGACCTTACATTAGCTGAGTGCATTGTAGATAACATTGCCTGTGACCAGCATTTGCACCACATATAGATATTTTTAATGAACGCCTGTTCAGAGATCTGCTTACGCGCCTCAGGGACAGGTGTCCTGGCTCAGAGGTAGGAGAACTACCACAGGAGCCAGACTTGCACCACAAAAGTTTTTAAAAATTAACCTGTTGAGACATGCCATTGGACTCCTCCGGAGCAGTTGGGAATTGAACCTAGGCCTCCTGGTCTGGCGGAGGGGGGAGCGGTGTGGATTGCTACCCCTGAGCCACAAGCAGGACCTTTGCACCACACATATATTTGCACACATACTGTATGCATTTCACATGACATGATTGCAAAATGATTTCAACTGCATTCTGCAGGTTCAGGATTGACACAAAGCCCCCTTGAATGGTTCGCATTTTGCAGAAGTCAAGCCCATATTTTGGTTGTCGAAGAGACACTGATAGATCAGATCACGTCAGATGTGATCTTACGGAATGGCAGAGCAAACTTGAAGGGCTGAATGGCCAGCTGTTGTTCCTTTCTCGCATGTTTGTATATTCAAACATTCGAAACTGCCCACTCCGGGTGAGGTCACAGCCATTTTCCATTAATAATTTCCAAAGCACAGCGTTAAAGTGCTGTAAAAGAATTGGAGATGTTCCCTGATGGTGCGGAGAGGCTGGCAGGTGCCGATGTCCATCCACATGGGGTGTAAGGGGCATCACTTCATGTATCCTGAGATGCGGGTGCTGGATTCCAAGATGCAGGCTCAGAGAAGCACATGGAAAGCTGGAGTCATCATGTCCTGGCTCAAACATCAGGAACTCTCAGCATTGAGTTTCTATCCAGGTCTGGGGGTAGAATGAAAAGTTGCATGAGGTGAGATAAGGTAGTAATGATGGTGATGATGAGTAATAATCCCTGTTAATAGATAACTATTGTTGTCCAGCAAGAACCTTGTTTCGACATCTGGAAAGTAGTTGGAAGCTAACTGGGATTTCTTGCTCCCGGCTCACAATGTGCACAGTATGATGTGCAGGGTGGTCACAGTGCATTCTCAGTTCTCTTGGCCAAAGCACAACTGCATATGTGGCTGGTCGATCCTGGGTAGGCATAGTGGCTCAGTAATTAGCTCTGATGCCTCTCAGTACCAGAGACCCAGGTTCAATCCCAGCTCTCATTTCTATTTGGGTTTCCTCCAGGTGTTCTGGTTTCCTCCCACAGTCTGAAGATTTGCAGGTTCAGTGGATTGGCCATCCTACATTGACCAGGGATGTGCAGGCTGGGTTGGTTAGTCATGGGAAAATGCAGGGTTACAGGGATGGTGTATTCTGGGTGGGATGCTCCTCAGAGGGCCAGTGCAGGCTTGATGTGCCAAATGGCCTGCTTCCACACTGTAGGGATTCTATTTATGAAGCTGCTCTCTGTTCCTGAAGCCAGAAACATCAAAAGGACAAATTGAGTCAGCTTGAAAGGCATTTTAAAAAAAAACTTTGTGGAAGTGGCTGCATCAATGTCATTGATTTCAATATTTTGACCAGTGTCAAACATTGCAAACATCAACGTGCCTAATAAAAGGGAAGCTAAGTGATCGGAATATCTGACACTATTTATTTTGCCTAAGGGCACTATCAAGCAGTATATTGGCAATTTAAAGGAAATGTGAGCATGCATCAATGCTGAATCCTAACAGAGACCATTAATAGCTTCACTAAACAACTTCATAGACATATAGTCCCATTAGGCTATGCAGATAAACTAATTATTGCAAATTGCTGATAATCAGTGGAAAAACAAGACGTCCAAAAAAGAACAGACTTATTCCGCTGACCGATAGATTCCTGGATGAACCAGAAAAGCAAGTTAACTGCTCCTTGATCCAATGCCAGCCTGTAACAGTGACACTAATGTCCCTGATGCTGCCTGAAATTGAGAATGCCATTTACTTCTGTCTACTGTCTACCATGAATCTATGCAGGCAAACTCTAAACTTTGCAAATCACATGCTGTTTGAACCAGAGAATTACAAATCTTGAAATAAAAACAGAAATTGCAGGAAAAGCTCAGCAGGTCTGGCAGCATGTGTGGAGAGAAATCAGAGTTAACTGGGCAGAAACAGCAGCTTCCTTTCTCTTTGCATATAGGTATACTAGTCTGAAAATGCCCGATCTCATCTAAGCTTAGAAGCTAAGCAGACTCAGGCCTGGTTAGTACTTGAATGGGAGACTACCTGGGTAATACCAGATGCAGTAGGATTTGGGGTGCTATGGTGGCTCAGTGGTTAGCACTACTGCCTCACAGGGGCAGAGACCTGGGTTCAGTTCTGCCCTCGGGCAACTGTTGGTGTGGAGTTTGCACATTCTCCCCACGCCTTGCGTGGGTTTCCTCCCACAGTCCAAAGATGTGTAGGCTAGGTGGATTGGTTGTGCTAAATTGCCCATAGTGTTCAGGGATGTGGAGATTAGGTGAGTTATAAGGGGATGGGGATGGGTCTGGGTGGGATGCTCTGAAGGTCAGTGGGGACTTGTTGGGCAGAAGGGCCGGTTTCCACACTGTAGGGATTCTATGATCTATTAACATTACAGGTCCAGTGGACCCAAGGCATTAACTCTGATTTCTCTCCACAGACCTGGTGGGCTTTTCCAGTAGTTTCTGATTTACAGCATCCACAGTTCTTTTGGTTTTAATTATAGACCTTGATTTTAACTGGTACCCTTACTTCAGCCCTTGTCACTACCGCCTTCCCATCCAAGCTGGAAAGAAAGATTTAGGGGTGGATTTAAACCATAATATTGTACAAAAAAGAAACATAATAGGAGTCTTCCCCAGACCTAAACAAAGCAGGTGATGGTGAGAATTTAGGACAATAAGGTGAGAAGTCAACCACTGAGAATACTCTGTGTGCAGTCTGCACATCGTACTGTAGGTGTGGTGTATTGATGCACTCTGTGCTGCTGGCACTTGACCATCAGACTCTACAATCGCATCCTTTCTATAGTGTCACTACCTGAACTGTGCACAGTACTCCAACTGTGGCCAAACCAAATTCATATACACCTCCATCACAATCTCCCTCCTTATATATTCAGTGCCTTAACTAATAAAGGCAAGTGTCCCTGATGCCTTTTAACCATGATAGCTACCTATTTTCAAAGAATTGTGGACATGCACACCAAAGTCCCTTTGATTCTCAGTGCATCCTAGGTGCTTACCATTCATAGTGGCTTTGTTAGTCCTTCCAAAATGCATCACCTCACAATTTTCAGGGCTAAATTCTATTTGCCACTGCATGGCCCATCCGACTAGCTCACATATACTATCCTGGAGTCCAGGGCTTTCTTCGTCACCATTTTGCATGCAACCAATTTTAGTGGCACCTGCAAATGATCAAACCCTCTACATTTGTGTCTAAATTGTGAAGGTACAATGCAAACAACAAGCGACCCAATAGTGAATTCTGCGATACATCACTGTCCCTGGCCACAAGTATGGTTTCTGGTGATCCTTTGACAGTTGCAGCAGTCAACTGGGAGAACCAAAGGACTTTAGGAACAGAAGTAGGCCATAATTTGAAAAGAGCTCTTCCATTATTTGGTGGAAAAATGAATGATTTGTTGACCTCTGTACCGCCTCACCTCCCATTCTAAAATACCCTTTGTATTGATATGAGTGAAATAAAACCATTTTGTTACAAAGCTAAATATGATGAATGAATAATGTCTAAATGGGTTACTAATCAGATGGAGATGTAGGGAGTAGTTGAGTTCTTTTGGGCTGCACTCTAAAACATTTGCATATCGCTTCCCATATTAAACGCTGCAATAATTTAATAGATAAGATGTTGCTATCATGTTAAATGTGCAAATGATATGTTGAATTTACATTAGAATTAATCGCACATCTGAGGGCACATTTTTTAATTATTCAAAAGGAATTCATGGTTAGAAAAGTTGCTTTTTTCAGCTTGCAGGGACAATATAGAATTGACAGTTGATCCTGTGTCCTATGGTTCTGGACATCTGTTCCTTGGGAGAAGCCGAACAGTCATTAACAGTATGAACATCTTGGGACTGTCCTTGGTCGAGGTCATGTTGCCATGAACACATTGTTTACCCATCTTATTGACCCGGATGTCTTTGGCATCATTTATTCTCATGTCAAAATTTCACAGAGAGGCATTTGTTTGCTTCTTCTTTGTCTTATTTGTAATCACAAGCATTGGCAGACCCATTACATCCTGATAGAGGTTCGATTGCAATTTCAGTGTGCGAAGCTGTAACTTCACAATTTGAGTGCTCCTTGTAAGCTCAAAATAGATTGTGTTGGATTCACATCCTGCAGGTACATTAGCAGTGAATCAAGGATTCTGTTCATTAACCTGCTGCTGTTTCTTCAGAGATTTTTAATTAGGAATAGTTTAGGAGTAGCGGTGCTGCTGTTCTGGGTTACTTCTGGTGGAAGGAAGAGAAATGTTGTTTAAATGTTGGAGCTAATTAAAGAGAGACAAAGTTTTCTCGCAGATCTGGGCTAAGGATGAGCAGAAATCTTGTCAGGGTGGGGCTGCACGTTCACAGATAAACCTGTTGGACGTTTTACTAGTTCAAATCAGGATTAAAATGGAAATTGTATTGGAAACTGAAGGCAGTTGCTGTATAAGGTAAAGGCTCTGAAAGAGTTAATGGTGAAGACTGCATTTGGCTTCACTGAGTATAGTGATGTTACATAGCCCTGAGTGGAGAATTTTATATTTCTAACTAACTTTCTCCAAATTTATCCTTGTTCAACATTTTTCTATGCAATTGTTGCGAGTTCTAAAAAATTTTTCCAATTTCCTCACCTACCATTATCTTTTGTAGAATGATAGTTTTTTTTTCAAATTGACACTATTCTTAAATTCTTTACTTTGTTACAGATAATGCATCCTTTTTCTAGAGTCTTCCTTGCTCCCTGGGGTGAATTGTTGCTGAAAGCTTTTAGACATCTCTACAAAAGCTTGTCACTGTATCTCTACAATCTTATCTTTTAACTTAGGTTTCTAGTTGACGTTAGCTGTTGAATTACTCGAGTTTTGAAAGAATAGAATGGCCTTAATTGTTATATGCACTTGAATGAGAGCAGTGAAAAGTTTGTAATGTTGCCTCTTTTTAGGTAAAAGGTACTTCAGTAAATATACTTTAAGAATTGAAATAGTAAAAAAAAAGACTAGCATGGGAATAGAGTTTAAACAGTCCAGAATGATAATAAAAAGTATCTTGAGAAGTACTCAAGTTATAGTCCTTTCTCACTGAGTCGGGACGCACCAGGCTTCAGAACACGAGTCCTTTCTGCCTCCATGCACTGGTCTCCTGCCCATGACTCGCCTCTAAGACTTGTCCCACTGGCCAGCCTGAGCTCAGTCTGCTCCCGCTCCAGGCTCTGGGATTGGGATTGCAGTTGGAGTAGTATAGGGCAATAGCATCTATCACTGTGACACCACTGGTATAACATCGCACCTTGCTAAACACCTTCTGCACTATTATCTCTGTTTTTCTCAACTTGCACGCCAAGCTATTCTGAACTAGAATTTAATATTCAGTTTGAGGGTGAGAAACTTGCATCAGAAACAACCGTGTTTAACTTAAATAAAGGGCATTATAATGAAATGAAGATAGGCTTAGTTAAAGTGACCTGGGTGGATAGATTAGCAGGAATGACAGTAAGCAAGCAGTGGCAGACACTTAAGGAGGTAATTCATGACCCTCAGCAAAAATGCATCCGAGTAAAGAGGAAAATTTCCAGAAGAGGGATAAACCAACCATGGCTAATCAAGGAAGTTAGGGACAGTATTAAGTTGAAAGAAAAAGCTTGCACGGAGGCCAAAGCCAGTGATAGCCCCAAAGACTAAGATAAATTCAGAATCCAACAAAGGAGGATTAAGAAGATAATAAAGACATAAAAAATAAACTACAAGGGAAAACCAGCAAAAAACAACAAAAACCTGGCAGTAAGAGCTCTTTTAAATACATAAAAAGGAAGAGAGAGGTCAAAGTGGACATAGGCTCCATGTGAAATGATTCTGAGGAGACAGTTTTGGGGAACAAGGAAATGGCAGAGGAGATAAGACAGACATATCTGTCTTTCCAACGGAAGATACTTTGAACATTCCATTAATATTAAAGAATAAGTGAGAGGAATTAAGGATCATCACCATCATAAAAGAAGTAGCATCAGACAAACTAAAGGGGCTAAAGGCAGATAAATTCCCTGGTCCTGATGGCTTGCATCCTAGGATCCCCAAAGAGGTAGCTATGGAGATAGTGGATGCGTTGGTTATAATTTCCCAAAAACCATTGGTTTGGAAAACTGCTAATGTGACATCTCTATTCAAAATGTGAAGGACACGAAAAGGAGGCAGCCATAGGCTGATTAGCAAAACATCTATTGTTGGAAAAGTATTAGAATCAATTATTAGGTAAGTAATAACAGAACATTTGGAAAATCAAAATCTAACCAAGCAGACTCAGTATGGTTTCATGAAAAGGAAGTTGTATCTGACTAATTTATTAGAGTTTTTCGAGGAAGTCTAATACAGAGTGGATATAGGGGAACCAGTAGATGTATTACATTTGGACTTCCAAAAGGCATTAAATTAGGTTCCTCACAAAAGGCTGTCATTAGGTAAGAGCCCATAGTATTGGAAGTAGTATATTGGCATGGATAGAGAATTGGCTCATTGGCAGGAAAATGTGTGTGGGGATGAGAGGTTCCTTCTCAGGTGGGTGACCTGTGACAAACAGGGTTCCCCATTGATCTGCGCAGGGACCACGTCTGTGTCCAATATATATTAGCGACTTGGAGGCAGGAAATGAATACACTGTAGCCAAATTTGCAGATGACACAAAATTGGTGGAAAGACAGGTTGTGTGAGAAAGATACAAATAGTTTACAGAGAGATATTGATCAGTTAAGTAAGTGGGCAAAAAATTAGCAAATGTAGTACAAGGTGGGCAAGTACAAAATTGTTCATTTTAGAATGGAGAACAAAGGAACAGAATATTATTTAAATGGAGAGAAACTGCAGAAAGCTGCAACACAAGGGGACTTGTGCTCAAAACACAGAAAGCGAGCACACAGTCGCAGCAGGTAATCAGTAAGGCTAATGGAATGTTGACCTTTATTTCAAGGGGTTTGGAATATAAGATTAAGGCAGTCTTAGCTCACCTGTACTTGATGCAACCACATCTAGAGTGAGGGAGCAGTTTTGGTCCCGTTATTTATAGGAGAGATATCATTTCATTGGAGGCAGTTCAGAGAAGGTTCACTCAGACAATCCCTGGTATGGAGGGATTATTTTATAAGTAAAGGTTAAACAGATTGGGACTCTATTCACTGGAGTTTAAAGGAATCAGAGGTGGCCTGATTGAAACATATTAGATTTATAATGGGCTTGACAGGGTAAATGCTGAGGAGGATGTTTCCCCTCATGGGAGAGTCTAGGACTAGAGGGCATAGTCACAAGATAAAGGGGCACCAATTTAAGACTGAGATAAGGAGGAATTTCTTCTCTCAGAGGGTTGAGAGTCTTTGGAATTCCTTGCACAGAGGGCTGTGGGTAAAATCCTTGTGTAGATTTAAGGCTGACATGGATTCTTGATAAGTCGAGGGATCAAGAGTTACAGGAAAAATACAGGAAAGTGGATGCAAGAAATGTCAGATCAGCCATGACCCTGATGAATAACAGAGCAGGCTCATGGAGACAAACGGCCTACTCCTGTTCCTATTTCTTATAGTCTTACGGAAATAAATTGTGTTAGGGATCCCATTAGGATACCACTGAGGGCATTTAGTACAGTGTCAATGTAAAACCATGCAAGTGAATTACAGCAATACTTTGCCTGCACTCCTAATTGTTTACTGCTTTGATAGTTTTTCTCAGCACTTTAGCTGTTTGTAATAGACAGCCTTGTAAAACCACCCTGCTGTTGACTGGGTACAAGGTTTACCCAATGGAAAAAAAAACTTCCATTACTTTGGGGTGAAGAAGATGAAAAAGAGGGCATTGACTTTGAGACTATGTCGAGATGTTTATTTCTGCGAGGCACATGTTTATGCAACAGGGTCTATAGACTCAGTCACTCTCAATATAGATTTTTCTAGATGTTGATTCCTCAGAGCATTGCAACTTAATGTGATATGCCTGCTGTTGGCTCATGTCTTGCAGTCCAGTACAGCAGCATTGTCTGCCCCAGTCACGTACCCCACTGCAATGCATTTTGACTTATGCCACATTAATCAGACAAGAGCTCAGCACTGCCTCAAGAAGGTCTATTCAATCATTCTGAGCAGTTCATTTCCTTCCCACTGCAACCAGCAATACATAGCGAAAACTGAAAGTACTGTGGACTCACGGGGTTTCTCGGAGGTGCAAGGAACAGTAATGTACTGAGCACTGTCCTCTCAAAAACCTGTACAAAAACTCCTTCTAATTTCATGAATAGGAAAAGCTTTCACTATGTTTGCGCTGAGTTCATTTACAATGTTATACTGCACATGAATACCTACTGCCCTGAAGGAATAAATTCATTACCCGAGTCAATATGGCTTTTGTGGAAGTGAAATCCTGACCGATAAATTTATCAGCCTTTATTGAGGATGAGATTAGTAAAGGAAGCAGTGGAATGGAGTCATAATAACATAGAACAAAGCTATACGGCCAGTCAAGTCCAAGACGGCTCTCTGAAACCCAATCAGCCCTGCTTCTCCAGTATATCCCCATAGCCTTGCAAGTTTAGTTTCTTAAAATTGCAGTACAAATTACTGTGAAATCATTTATACCTTCCGCTTCTGTCACCATGCTGCGGAGGTGCCGGTGTTGGACTGGGGTGGGCAAAGTCAGAAGTCACACGACACCAGGTGAAGTGACCTGATGAAGGCAGCAGCACTCCGAAAGCTTGCGATTTCAAATAAACTTTGTTGGACTATACCCTTGTGTCGTGTGACCTCTGGCTTCCATCACCAGAGGAGGCAGCGAGTGTTTTCTCAATGTATATTCATTCATAGCCGTCTCTAGCCAGGCCAGTATTTACTGCTCGTTCCAAATGTCATTGACAAAGTGGTCATGAGCTGTTGCAGACCTCGGGGTATAGGGACTCCTGCAGCACATTTAGGAAGGGAGTTCTAGGATGTTGAGGAAAGGAATAGCGAGGTAGTTCCAGCTGAGCATGGTGTGCGGCTTGCAGGGGAACTCATAGACAGTGGTATTGTCGAAGGGCTCCTGGTGACATTTTGCAGTGCATCTTGTAAATTGTGCGTACAGGCACCGCTGTGTCTCTATGGTGAAGGGAGTTGACGGGGGATGGATTAGGTGCCAATCAAGTGGGCCGATTTTTCTTGATTGGTATCGAGCTTCTTGAGTGCCCTCATCCAGGCAAGAGGGGGATAATTTATCAGAATCTTCACTTGTGACTTATAGATCTAGAATTTGTATTCAGTTTTTATGGATTTCCTATTTGAAGGGAGTGATAAAATACTCGTTGATGGAGCAATCTAATATTTTTTGTGTCTAATTTCATCGCCTGTCACAGATACACAGTTACTGTCAGCGTGAGTGAGAGGAAATGGAGTTTTTTTTAAATTAAATGACCCACAAATGCATATTGAGAAACAAAACAGACAAAGGTGAGTAAATATAACACTAGAGGCAGCAAATCTCTGAGTCCCATCTACTTTTCAGAGTCAGCTCTACATTCCTTAATTTATTTTTTAATTGAAGTCGATAACTTCCATCCCCAAAGATCTTCCTAAATATTTTTTCACAGGGAATGTTTGAGGCAAAGGCTATTGCGTGTTTTAAGGGGACGCTGGATAAATTTAAACAAGGAATTAGGAGGGCTAAATGGGCAATGAAATGTCCTTGGCGAGGAGGATTAAGGAGAATCTCAAGACATTTTATACATATATTAGGAGCAAGAGGATAACTAGGTAAAGGGTAGGCCCACTTAAGGACAAAACGGAGAATTTATGCAGAGGGCAGAGAAAACGGTGATGTCCTTAATGAGTACTTTGCATCAGGATTCAGCGTGGATGATGTAAAAACAGGGAGGGGCATGTTGACTTTCTGGGGCATATTGATATTAAGAAGGTGATGTTGGGATTCTTGAAAAACAATAAGTTAGATAAGTCTCTCTGCTATAGGAAGGATTTTGTGAAACTTGAAAGGGTTCAGAAAAGATTTGCAAGGATATTGTCAGGGTCCAAGAGTTTGAGCTATAGGGAGAGGCTGAATAGGCTGGGGCTATTTTCCCTGGAGCATTGGAGGCTGAGAGGTGTCCTTATAGAGGGTTATAAAATCATGAGGGGCATGGATAGGGTGAATAGGCAAGTTCTATTCCCCAAGATGGGGGAGTCCAAAACTAGAGGGCATAGGATTAAGGTGAACAAAGGGGCAACTTTTTCACACAGAGGGTGGTTAATGAATGCAATGAGCTGCCAGAGGAACTGGTGGAGGCTGGTACAATTGCAACATTTAAAAGGCATCTGGATGGGTGTATGAATAGGAAGGGTTTAGAGGGATATGTTAGTAAATGTTAGTAAATGGGACTAGTGTAGCAGAAAGGTTAACTAACTCTGTATGTGGTCTGATTTGTACATAGATTCTAGTGAGGAGCAGACAGAGGAAGAGTTGAATTCCCCAATGGGCAGCTCTATTCTGAGGATTGTTACTGAGTGCAGTTCCTGCAGGAGTGAGCTTTCTGAGCCACTGAGCAATAGGACCCAGATACAATACACAGGAACGTACAAAAAGACAGGCAGATTATCAAGTCCATCAAGCTTATCCCATCCAGTAGATGGTTCCAATGCACTCGCTGCTGTCTTACCACCGAATGTTGTCTTTTACTGCATGCTCATTTCAGGAAAATTTCCAGGAAATTCCTCCCTTATTCATTGAAGCTCCTGAAAAGCCACATTACAATCTAATCCAAACATGAACTCCCAGCAGTTATGACGTTGAGGCGAAATTCATCCCAAATTAGTACCGTGTACCTGAATACAATTAATTTCCAATTAATTGCCAATTAATAGATTTTTTAAAAAAGAAATATGCAAAAAAGACCAACTTCTGGACTTGTAGTTCTGCTATAGAACTGTGTCAAAACATGTCAGATTCAATTCACTTTAAGTGATATCAAGAAATGGCTTAAAGTACTGGACACTGCCAACATTCTGGCAATAATGCTGAAGGCTTGTGCTTCAGAACCTGATGTACCCTTAGCAAAGCTATTCCAGTATAGTTGCAACACTGGCATCTACCCGACAATGTGGGAAATGGCCAAAATGTCCAAAATGGAACATAATTCTCACCTGGCCGCTCACCGCCCTATCAGTCTACCCATGATCATTGGAAAAGTGATGGAAGATATTGTCAACAGTGCTATCAAATGATACTTGCTTAGCAATTCAATGGACTGTGTAGGAGGGCATGCCAGGAGCAGCGTCAGGCATGCCTGAAGGAGAGGTATCAACCTGGTGAAACCAAGGACTACTTGAATACCAAATAGCAAAAGCAGCAGGTAAGAACTAAGTGATCCTACAACTAACGGATCAGGTCTAAGCTCTGCAGTCCTGCCACATCCAGTTGTGAATGGTGATGGACAATTATACAACTCACTGTAGGAGGAGATTCCACAAATATCCCCATCCTTAATGATGGAAGAGCCCAGCACATCAGTGCAAAAGACAGGGCTGAAGAATTTGCAGCAATCTTCAACCATAAGTGCCGAGTGCATGATCCATCTTGGCCTCCTCCAGTGGTCCCCAGCATTACAGATACCAGTCTTCAGCCGATTCGATTCACGCCACAGGATATCAAGAAATGGTTGGAGACACTGTATCAGGGCCCTGCTAACATTCCGGCAATAGTACTGAAGACTTGTGTTCCAGAACTTGCTGCTCCCCTCGCCAAGCTGTACCAGTACAGTTACAACACTGGTATCTACCCGACAATGTGGAAAATTGCCCAAGTATGTCCTGTACACAAAAAGCAGGACAAGTCCAATCTAGCCAATTACAGCCCCATCTGTCTCCTCTTAACCATCAGTAAAGCGATGGATGATGTCATCATCAGTGCTATCAAGCAGCACCTGCTCAGTGAAGCCCAGTTTGGGTTCTGCCAGGGCCATTCAACTCCTGATCTCATTACAGCCTTGGTTCAAACATGGACAAAAGAACTGAATTGGAGAGGTGAGGTGAGAGTGACAGCCCTTGACATCAAGGCTGCATTCAACCAAGTGTAGCATCAAGAAGCACGAGCAAAACTGGAATCAATGTGCATCAGGGAGCAAGCTCTCTGGTTGTTGGAATCATACCTGGCACATAGGAAGATGGTTGTGATTGTTGGAGGTCAATCATCTCAGCTCCAGGACATCTCTGCAGGAGTTCCTCAGGGTAGTGTCCTCGACCCAACCATCTTCAGCTGCTTCATCACTGACTTTCCCTCCATCATAAGGTCAGAAATGGGGATGTTCGCCAATGATTGCATAATGTTCAACATCATTCATGACTCCTCAGATAATGAAGCAGTCCGTGTCTAAATGCAACAGGATCTGGACAATATCCAGACTTGATCTGACAAGTGGCAAGTGGCATTCGTGCCACACAAATACCAGGCTATGACCATCATCAATAAGAGACAATCTAACCACCGCCCCTTGACTTTCAATGGTGTTACCATCATTTAATTCCCCTAATTTCAATATCCTGGGGATTATCATTGACCAGAAACTCAACTGGACTCACCACGTAAACACAGTGGCTACAAGAGCAGGCCAGAAGCTGGGAATACTGCAGCGAGTAACTCACCTCCTGACTCCTCAAAGCCTGTCTACCATCTACAAGGCACAAGTCAGGAGTGTGATGGAATACTCTTGACTTGACCAAAACAGTGCAGTTCCAACAACACTCAAGAAGCTTGACACCATCCAGGACAAAGCAGCCCACTTGATTGGCACTGCATCCACGAACGTCTACTCCCTCCACCTCCGACGATCAGTACCAGCAGTGTGTACTATCTACAAGGTGCTCTGCAGAAATTCACCAGAGATCCTCAGACAGCACCTTCCAACCCCACAACCACTTCCATCTAGAAGGACAAAGACAGGAGATACATGGGAACACTAGCACCTGCAAGTTCCCCTCCAAGCCACTCACCATCCCGGCTTGGAAATATATCGCCGTTCCTTCACTGTTGCTGGGTCAAAATCATGCAATTCCCTCCCTAAGGGCATTGTGGGTCAACCCACAGCAGGAATTCTGCAGCGGTTCAAGAAGGCAGCTCATCACCACCTTCTCAAGGGGCAACTAGGGATGGGCAATAAATGCTGACCCAGCCAGTAACACCCACATTGCACAAAATGAGTAGGAAAAACAAATACTAAAAACGACAGATGTTGGAGATCGCAGCAGGTCAGACAGCAATGGAGAAAGAGCAAGGTGACGTTTCGAATCTAGATGACTGTTCATTCGAGCTGAAGTGAGGTGTGGAGGGGACAGCACTTATGCTATAGTTTGTGTGAGTGTGTGTGTGTGTGGGGGGGGGTGGTGGGGATTGGGCGTAGAGGCTGTAGATGGAGTTTTGTCAAGCAGGGTTTATAGGGGTTATGGTGTAATGGCAGCATCTCCATCTCTGAACTAGGAACCCAGGTTCAAGTCCCACTGCTCCCGATGTGTCTATAACATCTCTGAACAGGTTGATCAGTAAATGCCTCAGCTCAGGGTCGTGGGGGGGG
>JAHRHZ010000022.1:43508676-43520665 GCA_024137785.1 Ginglymostoma cirratum
GGGGGGGGGGGGGGGGGGGGGGGGGGTGTGGGGGGGGTGGTGGGTGGAGGTGTTGGTATGAGGGGTATAGGGTGTGCTGTTGGAGGAAAGATGCTGATAGTTCAGATTAAGTGATTGGAATATGCAAATGGCAGAGCACTGGGTTGGAAACAGTGGTTATGGAAGAAGGAAGCCATGTCAGCAGCACTGTTTTGGAAGGTGGCATCATCTGAGCAGATGCGACATAGACGAAGGAACTGGGAGAATGGGAAGGAGTCCTCGCAGGACATCGAGTGGGAAGAGCTGTAGTGAAGGTAGCAATGGGGGTCAGTGGCTTTCTGGTGGATGGCAGTGGACAGTTTATTCCTGAAATGGAGACAGAGAGGTCAAGGAAAGGAAGGGAAGTGTCGGAAATGGGCGATGTGAAAGCTAAAGAGGGGTAGGAATTGGAGGAAAAATGAACAAATTTTTCAAGTTCCTGGTGGGAGCATGAAGCAACATCAAAGCAGTCGTTGAGGTACCAAGAAAAGAATTATGGGAGGAGGCCAGTGTAGGACTGGAATATGGGTCCTTCCACATGCCTCATAAAGAGACAGGCATAACTGACCCACTGTGATCTCCAGCAGTAGCTGCTTTCAGTACAGAATCCAGCATCTGCTGTCATTTGCTCCTACATCTTGCTTAGCAATAACCTGCTCTGTGATGCTCAGACTGGGTTCTGCCACGGCCACCCGTTCCCTGAATTCAATATTGTCTTGGTCCAAATAATGACAAAAGGACTGAATTCCAGAGGTGAGGTGAGAGTCACTGCCCTTGTAGTGAAGGTCACATTTAACCCTCAAGGAGCTTGGGAAGACTGGAGTCAGAGTCAAAAATCTCTGTGGTTGCATTCGCTACCGAGCACAAATCAGGATAGCTGTGGACATTGGAGACCAGTTGCCCCTGTCCTGGGACACTTTTTAAAATTCACTCATGGGATGTAGACATCACTAGCTGGCCACATTTATTGCCCTCCCCACTTGCCCTTGAGAAGGTGGTAGTGAGCTGCTTTCTTGAGCGGCTACAGTCCATATGCTGTAGGTAGCAGACCCACAATAACGTTAGGGAAAGAATTCCAGGATGTTGACCCAGTCACAGTGAAGGAAGGTGATGTATTTCCAAGTCAGGATGGTGAGTGGCTTGGAGGGGAACTTGCAGAGCCTGGTGTTCCCATACATCTGCCACCCCTGTCCTTTGAGACGGAAGTAGTCATGAGTTTGGAAGGTGCTATATAAGAACTTTCGGTAAATTTCTGCAGTGGATCTTGTAGATGGTACACTGAACGTTGGTGGTGGAGGGAGTGGATGTTTGTGGATGTGGTGGCAATGAAGTGGGCTGCTTTGTCTCGGACAGTGTTGGATCTTCATCCCTCCAGGCAAGTGAGGAGTATTCTGTGACACGCCTGACTTGTGCCTTGTGGATGGTGGATAGGCTTTGGGGAGTCAGGAGGTGAGTTACATGCTGCAGTATTCATAGCCTCTGACCTGCTGTTATAGTCACTGTGTTTATGTGCTGTGTCCAGTTGAGTTTTTTGTCAACAGTAACTCAGAGGATGTTGACAGTGAGGAAATTCAGTGATAGTAACTCCATTGAATTTCAAGGAGCAGTGGTTAGATTGTCTCTTATTGGAGACGGACACTGCCTGGCATTTGTGTGGCGCGAATGTTACTTGCCACTTGTCAGCCCAAAATAGCAACCTTACGAAGATGATCATACATGGAGTTTTCTCAAGCAGGGTTTATAAGGGTTATGGTGAAGTGGCAGTGTCCCCGCCTCTGAACTAGGAGCCTGGGTTCAAGTCCCACCTGCTCCCAAGGTGTGTTTATAACATTTTCAAACAGGTTGATCAGAACATACCTCAGGGCAAGGTCATTAAAAATCATAGAATCAGGGTGCGTTGTTGAAGCTAAGACACAGGTCAGCCATGTTTGAAGAGGTGAATGGCTTTCTGTACCCAATTTCTTATAAGTTGTACCTATTATTGTTTTTCACATTCACTTCATCTATTATAATCCCTTCTGGAACTTTGTGATCCTATTTGCTTTTTGCAGTGAGATACTTGCTCAATTTAACTTAAGGGGCTTCACTGGATTTCACTAACGAATAAAATCAAAATTACAGAATTCTCACAGTTTGCTCCAAAACAGTTCTCATGCTGTTATGGGAAACATTATGTTTTCTCCCTCTATCTATGAAAGCTTTACAGGGCACATGGACCATGACTGCAGAAGATGGCTCTAATCATCAATGAACCATTCTGATGAATCCCTTCACCTACTCAAAGCTGCTCTGCTCACTTCCCTGACAGCTTCACTTTCTCTAAGTTCTCACATGTGGCTTTGTATATGAAACAAGATATATCAATTGCTCTTTATAGCTGTAGGAACACTGCCAAGAATTGCAAAGCTTGTTGTTTATCTGGTTACTTTGGATTGGAAATGAAATGTGTCGACCCCTTGAAGAGAGATTCAGTGGTGTGTTTAATGCAACAATGCTCTTGACTAATGTGAGTCAAAGTTACCAGATGTGTGAGAAGGATCCTGGTGAAATAAAGGAAGATAGTGGTTTCCTTAGTTAACGCAGCTAACGCTTCTCCTCTATTATAAGTAGGCTGGCAGCCAGCATATCTTCTTAATTGCCTTCAGGGAACAACTGCCTTCTGAGACAGCAAGATGCAGAGAAAACTAATTAAGACCTTCTCAGCTTATAACCCTGTTGAATGTGTGTCAATGATATTGGAACAATGATGTCTTTGTTTATGCATCTGTCATCCATTGTCTATATGTCCTTTTTCTCTACTATTCAGAGTATGGCAATATGGAAATTCCATTGAGAAATCTACATCCCAAGTCTGAAACTATATTAATTATAGGAAAGTATATAAAGCAGAAAATTACAGACACAAAATTAAGAACCAAATTGCCATTAATAATTGTTGTGACCAGTTAGGATGGACTGATTCCTTTCCTGGTCCCCCCATTCGCCAATTAGTCGCAATAAGGTTTGAATTTAAAATGAAAATGATATTATCAATTACATATGAACTGGGTTGGACAGAATTCACTCTCAGAAACAGGTCAGCCAAGTTCTTTAAAATAACAAATGCAGAACTACTTTATTGCAAAAGCAACCTCACTCATGCAAAGAAAATTAACAATTGGTATGAAATGGGCAAATATTTCTAACTAGACCACTTGAAAAATAACGCTAACACACAAACCCAAACTCTTCCATTTCTGGAACAAAAATATAAAAAGCTATCCTTCATGTATGTTGCTTTACAGGTTATCCAGACGTTGATCTGTAACAAATGTCGTTGTCCACATAACCTATTGGGACTGAGGTTTCTTCCTGGATATGTTATGGCTGATTGAATTTCTTTTCCGAAGACAGCGATGTAGATTCAGATTTCACCTTGAATAACTCTTTACTTGTGGTGATGCGGTCTTCCAGGGAGTTTTCAATTCCCAAATTTAGATGAGTGGTGTTCCAGAGAAGGCAAACAATGTTTCCCAGTGGCATGCTTTCTCTGAGAGTCTGCACTTTACATCAATATATTTGATACCAACAAATTAGGTCATGTACTGTCTTTCTGGAAACTGGCATCACTAGTCAATCAGCTTGATCTTTGTAAGTGTAACATTGTTCCTTTCTCATTCAGTGTCTTTTGCTTTTAAATGCATTTTTTCAAACATTTTCCAGTGATACATACAGTCAATGATATGGCATTAATATTCTGGACAACATATCTTCGTAATTTCATTTAGAGGCACAGTTACACAACCTACTGTTTAAGATTCCTGAATACAGCATCTTTCTCATGCATTAAAAATTGGCAGATAATGTTGCAGCTCTACAGAATCTTAGTTAGGCTGCACTTGGAATATTGTGCTCAATTCTGGTCACTACACTATCAGAAGGATGTGGTGATTTGGAGACGGTACAGAAAAATATTACCAGAATGTTGCCTGGTATGGAGGACATTAGCTATGAGGAGAGGTTGAAGAAACTTGGGTTGTTCGCACTAGAACGACAGAGATTGAGGGGTGACCTGATAGAGGTCTACAAGATTATAAAGGGCTTGGGCAGAGTTGACAGTCAGAAGCTTTTTCCCAGGGTGGAAGAGTCAGTTACCAGGGGCCATGGGTTTAAGCTGAGAGGGGCAATGTTTAAAGGTGATGTGCGAGGCAAGTTTTTTACACAGAGGGTGGTGGGTGCCTGTAACTCGCTGCCAGAGGAGGTAGTGGTAGCAGATATTATAGTGACTTTTAAAGGGTGTCTTGAGAAATACATGAATAGGATGGTAATAGAGGGATACAGTCCCTGGAAGGGTAGGGGGATTTAGTTGTGACGGGCAGCATGTCGGTGCAGGCTTGGCGGGCCGAAGGGCCTGTTCCTGTACTGTAATTTTCTTTGTTCTTTTCTCATAGTCCTACAGATTTTATTACTTTCAGCATTTGCCCAGCTTCCTCCTAAAAGTCGTGATTAAATCTGTTTCCACCACTCTTTCAGCCAATGTATTCTAGATTATAACAATGGATGATGAAAACACTCCCTCTCCCTTATCTAACCTCTGGTTCCCTCGCTAATTAATGTGATTACAAAGCAGTTAGATTGTCAGTGGGAAAAGCTTCTACTTTTTCAATTTAGCAAAGACTTTCGGAATTTTGAGAATATTTCTATTACCTGTTCCATTAATCCCCGCTAAAACATCCAGCTTCTCTTGTCGTTGCGGAATTCCTGGTACCATCCCGGCAAACTTGGCAGCTCTGTAAGATCTGACATCCTTCTCAAAGGTACTCAGATCTAGATGAAATGCTCTGCTGAGGTTCCGCCAGTGTTTTATAAAGTTTTAGTTCACCTTCCCTGCTTTTGAACGCAATGAGAAGAATCTTAAAAACCTGAACAACATGGGTTATTGCCAGGCTATAGCCTGTGCTGCTGGTCCTGGGAGACAAAGACGTTTTGTATTTTCAGAGCCTCCAAGTCCATGCTGCAAAGAGGGCACTGACTTCCCCCTGACTGCCATGCCCAGGGTAAATGCCAGGAGTCAGACAGGGCAGCCTTGGAGTAACGATGGTGGTTTGCCTGCCTTGTGGACTTTAAAAGTTGGTGCCAGCGCCAGGAAGGCTGGTCAGTTCTGAGATATCTGCACAGTGGCGTGGGGTAAGATGGGGTTAGAATTGTGTCAGAGGACTATTTAGGTGCGTGGGTAATTAATGAGGCAAGTCTGGTAAGACAGTGCAAGAGATCGCACTGACATCACAGCAAAACGCCTTACAATAAAACTCAGTGAAACTGACACTTTGTCCTCAAAATGTGAAAATCAGTCCTGTCTCCACTGTAGGCTTCTTACTAGCATTTTCACATCTGTGAACTTGATTAGCGTCACATCCACTCCGTCCACCACCAATGCTCAGTCGCAGCAGTGTCTATTATCTAAAAG
This sequence comes from Ginglymostoma cirratum, assembly GCA_024137785.1. Classification (NCBI taxonomy): domain Eukaryota; kingdom Metazoa; phylum Chordata; class Chondrichthyes; order Orectolobiformes; family Ginglymostomatidae; genus Ginglymostoma; species Ginglymostoma cirratum. The sequence continues at coordinate 43,514,141 of JAHRHZ010000022.1, forward strand.
CTGGAATGCAGAAATTCACCAAAGCTCCTCACACAGCACCTTCTAAACCCATGACCACTTCCATCCAGAAGGACAAGGGCAGCAGATACTCAGGAACACCACAACCTTCCCTCCCCCAGCCATTCACCATCCTGACTTGGAAATATATCGCCATTCCTTCATTGTCCCTAAGGGCAATGTGGGTCTGTCTACAGCACATAGGCTGCAATGGTTCAAGAAGGCAGCTCACCACCACCTTCCTAAGGGCAGCTAGGGATGGTCAATAAATGCTGGGCCCAGCCAGTGACATCCCCAAATAAAATAAAACCCTAGTTTCTCTGCTCTTGTGCCCCTTTTTATATCATTTTGTTTACAATATGTTTCCTCATTCTTATAGCCAAGATGAATGACCTAGCAGTTCTCCGCATGAATTTCTCCCACATTATTTCTATTCTTTGACCAGTTTGGAGTCTATTGAGGTTTGTTACTATGCCATGTATTTTGGGTTTTGTAAATTTTGAATTTATGTCATATATAACCAAGTCAGGGCCATTATTATATATTGAAAGGAGCAGTCACACTTCTACTGATCCTGAGGGGATATCACTATATCTCTTAATATCATGGGAGCAGAAGCAGGCCATTCAGCCCATTGAGTCTACTGTGCCATTCAATTAGATCTGATAATCCTTTTCTTCACCTTCCTGCTTTCTCTTCATATCTTCAATTGCCTTACTGATTGAAAATCTGTCTCCAGTCTAAAAAATGTCTCACTTCTACTATTGCCCTTTCGTCAATGTTACTGTTCCTTTCATCTAATAGAATTCGATTTTGCGAACAAACATTATGGCGCATTCTCAAACATCTTTAGAAAGTTTTGGTCCCAAGACCTCTAATCATTCACTTTGCTGGGTAAAACTCCATGGCAGATGAGCACCAGCTGTCCCGATGGAAACCTGGGAGGGAACCAGCTACTAGATCGTTTGATTAGTCTTTCACCCCAAACCAAGGTCGGACACCAATTGCACATCAGGACCGCCATGGACTTCCACCAGAATTTCCTCTAGCTTCACCCTAACCCAGGCATAGTTCATCATCTTGGCTCAGTGGTTAGCACTGCTGCCTCACAGCACCAAGGACCTGGGTTCCATTCTACCCTCGTGTGACTGTGTGGAGTTTGCACATTCTCCCTGTGTCTGCGTGAGTTTCCTCTGGGTGCTATGATTTCCTCCCACAGTCCAAAGATATGTGGGTTAGGTTGATAAGCCACGCTAAATTGTCCATGGTATGGAGCATAGGTGGGTTAGCCATATAAAATACAGGGTTACAGGGTTGGGTGGGTCTCAATGGGATGCTTTTCTGAGCTTTGGGTGCAGATTCAGTGGGCTGAGTGTTTCCACCCTGTAGGGACTCTATGAAAGTCCATCTACTCCATTCGTAACTCTCAGCAAAGGATGCAATCAAGTTTTTCAGTCATTAGTTTAGATTATTCTCTCTTTTGATCCAGATGGTTTGATTGATAAATCACATTTTGAACAGGTGCTTTGAACTGCTACTATCAATGGCAGACTTAATCACAATGCATGTCAAGAAAAGCAGCCGTGAGGCTAAGGTGAGATACTGTTTGCATAAGGTAAATAGTGGAAAGTTCTGGGCATTCATAGGTCTGACCTTGCTTGCTAATGCAACTGTGAGTGATGGTACAGATTGTTAATAGTTCATTAGTTTCCCTGCAAAATTCAGCTCACAGTATTAAAATAAGAGAAAAAAAACCCATGATATCAAAACTGCTCACTTTCAGTCAAAGCAATACAATACTTTCAGTATTGTATCCGCTGTTCCCGTTGTGGCCTTCTCTACATCGGGGAGACCGCTTTGTAGAGCACCTATGCTCGGTTCGCGACAAACAACACCTTCCAGCCGTGAACCGCTTCAACTTCTCCTCCCACTCCCTGGATGACATGTCCATCCTGGGCCTCCTCCAGTGTCACAACTTTGCCACCTGGAAACTGGAGGAACAGCACCTCATGTTCCGCCTTGGAAGCATACAACCCAATGGTCTCAAAGTGGACGTTACTAGCTTCAAAATCTCCCCACCCCTGACCTCATCCCAAGACCAGCACCCCCCCCCCTCATCCCAGCCTCCTTGACCTGTCAGTCTTCTCTCCCACCTATTCGTTCCACTATCCACCTTCTATCACCGTCCCCCTCTCTCTACTTATTTCAGAGCCCCCTTCCCCTCCCCCATTTCTGAAGAATAGTCCAGACCTGAAACGTAAGCTTTCCTGCTCCTCTGCTTGGCCTGCTGTGTTCATCCAGCTCCCACCTTGTTATCTCAGACTCCAGCATCTGCAGTTCCTACTTCACTTTCAGTCTAGCTGAGTTGGGATGTAGAGCTGAATGTAGCATTGAAACAAAATCATGTTTTAATGATGATTAGATGCGAAGTCTCCAACCTCAATTCAAAATAAAACCTCACATTGAAGGTCAAATCCAGTTCAAAGATTAAAATAAATGCTAAGGCTTATTTTTAGCTACTTTTGAGTTTAAAGCAATTTAAGACTTTATTCTAGACACTCTCTTATTTCAATGACATTATTAAGGCAATGGTAAAGAATAAAAGTGAACCAAACTCATCAAGCTGTTAACGAATCCTTGTCCTAATATTTTCATGCAGACACTCTCTGTCTATAGGTTGCAAATTAAACTCTGGGACAATTTAATGTTTAAATACATCCAGCAAAGCAGCAGCAAAATGCACAGAAAGATCAAGTCCCAAAGTGTGTGGGGTTTTGCTGCACGAGAGTTCTCCACTCAGGGTTTGGGTGCAGTGGGACGTTCCCAGAAGCCGCTCCATCTTTGCCAATGGCAGTGAGCCATCATATGCTACTGCAAATCGGGCAGAACATGAGCCACAAAGATTGTGCCCGTTGAAGCCTCTCCAAAAGTGACACAAAGCTATTTCTATTTTATTTCAGTGGGACTACAAGGAGCGAGGTTTGCTATGCCTTCCTTGTGGGAAATGTTTGTATTTGCCAGCAGACTCTGGAATGAGTTACAAAAAGGTTTTCTGGGTCTGCCTTGTTAAGATGAATACCAATGGATGCCGAAATTAATGCGAAACCCGTGGGAAATGAAACATAAGCAGCTGGAATTACCTGGAAGCTTGTGTATCACCTTTTAACAATTCAGCTAGCAATTGTCAGCTGCAAACATTGGCACAAACCTTCCATTATCTTGTCACTGATTTACAGTTTCACCTCACATCTGAGCAATGTTTATTGTATTTGTAGAGAATAGGGTTTGTCCAGATGCTATATGAAATCAGAGGGCAGCAAAGCATGGCCCAATACAAGGAAAAAAAGATCCAGTGGATCACAGAAATGCCAGAAATCCTAACCACTGATGCCAAGGTAATACAAAGAGGAATATTTTGCTTTGTTTCTTGCTACTGTGGTTACCAACGTTCTCTGTTCTCTGAAAGCAACTCTTGAACAACCAATCCTCACTCTGCACTTAAACTTTTGTTTAATCTGGTCTAACTCTACAATCAGGTACTTAAAGCTAGACAAATCCTCCAAAACACTGAACACCAATCATTGACATGCATGAGCTGAAACTACTCTCCTCCATTTGGACAACCTCAAACTCCCAAATTTCTTTTCTTGTCTCACGGGGAAATCATTCCTCAATTCCTAGCTTCACCTTCAATTGCTTATTTCTTGCAGGAGAAATTGGAGTCTAATAAACATCGAAGGCAGACCACCTCACTGTGAGGCAGCACAGTGGCTCAGTGGTTAGCGCTGCTGTCTTACAATACCCCAGACCTAGGTTCAATCCTCAGCTGACTGTCTGTGTGGAATTTGCACATCCTCTCGGTCTCTATGGGTTTCCTCTGGGTGCTCTGGTTTCTACCCAGAGTCTAAAGATACGTAGGTTAGGTGGATCAGCTATACAAAATTGCCCTGTAGTGTCTAAGGAAGGGTTAGCTATGGGAATTCAGTGTTACCGAGATACAGTTGGGGTGGGTGAGTTTTGGTGGGGTGCTCTTTGGAGGGTTCGTTGGGCTGAATAGCCTGTTTCCACATTGTAGGGATTCTAAGCTGCCAAATCCTTTAAGATAATAATTGGCGTGCACCAGCTGAAGCTACTTTCCTTCATTTAACAACCTCAAACTCCCAAATTTCTTTTTCTGTCGCTCTGGGCACACCTTCCTCAATTCCCAGCTCATTTACTCCCTTATTGCAGAAGAAAAAGGAACCCAATATTCACCGAAGGCTCGGAGGTGGTAGGCCATAAAAAACAGAAATTGCTGGAGAAACTCAGCAGGCCTGGCGGCATCTGTGAAGGGAAAAGAGAGTTAAAATTTCACTGATTCTTCAGAAGGTGCTAGCCCAATTTGAAAATCTCGCTGCCTTCATTGACAAGTCCAAATACCTGAGAGAATCTCAGTCTGCTCTGACCATGGGATTGGTGGATGTCATTTTTGCCAGACTCGGGTGAATGAATGAGCACAGATATCCTGGCAACCCTATGGAACATCACACAGGCAGAACCTCCCATTACATTTCTCCATCTCTGTGACGTTAAGAGGGACATTTTTTTCCATCCCCACCATCTTACCCTCCTGCTGTGCAGTCCTGCAAAAGGATCGTAGGAGAGTGAAACGACCGAGTGAGGGAGATATTTCACACTCAATCCAACACTGATGAAGCAACTGAAGATTTCACGATGGAACAGCTGAAGAAACCAGAATGAACCTAGTCTGAAGATTAGATGTTGTTCTTCCATTTTGCACTGTGATTCACAGGAGTTAGAATCAGAATGACTTCACTGACCAGGTTTTCTGCTGTGATCCTGAGCAAATTACCTGTAACACTTGCTGCCTCACATTCAGGCACCAGCTCAGCTCATTTCAGAAGGAGAGCGGGGGAAGTTAAACAGTGATCATGAAGGGGCAGAATCATATGGTTCACAGCTGAAGACCGACCTTTAACATGATGCAAGAAAGAGCTGGTGGAAAATGATTGAGCCTGCTTGGAGGAGATGGTGCGGTTATCATGAAAATGAGTAACTCAGGAGTAACTCCCTGTCTCCCCAGAGTCTATCCACAAGACACCAATCAGCAGTGTGATGGAATACTCCCCACTTGCCTGGATGAGTGCAGCCCCAACAACACTTAAGAAGCTTGACACCATCAAAGAGAAAGCAGCCCGATCCATTGGCACTACATTCACAAATATCCACTCCTTCCATCACCGACGCTCAGTAGCAGCAGTGTGTGCTATCTATAGGACGTACTGCAGAAATTCACCAAAGATCCTCAGACAGCACCGTCCACACTCACTGCCACCTCCATCTCGAAGAACAAAGGCAGCAGATATATGGGAATATACGCAGATATATATCTGCAAGTTCCTCTCCAAGCCACATTATCTGGCTTGGAAATATATCGCCATTCATTCACTGTCACTGGGTATCCTGGAATTCCCTCCATAAGGGCATTGTGGGTCAGCCTATTGCAGAAGGACTGCAGTGGTTCAAGAAGGCAGCTCCTTCTCAAGGGCAACTAGGAATGGGTAATAAATGCTGGCCAGCCGGCAATGCCTATATCCCACGGGTGAATACAAAAAAGGACAACAGAGAAGATGTAATGGTTGATGAGGTTCAGGCTATCAATGATGAGAATATCTGCATGCCCAGTTGTCCTCAGCCACATTAAGTGGGACTCTGTTTGTAGGAATCTCACCACTGAATCACAAAGGATGTGGGTTCAAGGCCCACCCCAGGCACTTCAGCACAGACATTTTGTCTGAGCCTCCTGTACAGCACAGGGAAGTGTGCCTTTCAGAGGAAGCATTAAACTGGAGTTCCATCTGATGGATGTTACAAAATCCTATGACACTGTTTCAAAGAACAGGGTAATTATCTCCAGGATCCTGGACAAGTTATAAGCCTTTAATCCACATTACCCACACAGGCTTTTCCAGTCCTTATACATTGACTGTTTGGAGGAGTTTCTATGTGTAGACTGGCTGTTATGATTACTATGCATCACATACAAAAATTCTGATGTTACAGTCGTCAGTACACTTCAAAAGAACTTCAATGACAGTGAAACACTTTCAGTCTCCAAGCCTCAGTTCCTCCACTCCAAGATAACTGCAGAAGTCCCAAGGCACTGACCAGGCCATAATAACGTGGGAGGATTAAACTTTCGATGAAAAGTTGCCCAGAGTTTGGAATCATCTGAAAAATTCCCAGCCTCCCTGCCAGCTGCACTCTCTCACCATGTATCATCCTAATGTTACGTTCACCTCTCACATGTTATACTCCATCACCTCACCCATTAAACCCCTCCCCTATTTTCTCACCATTAGCCTGCTCCCCTGTCTCCACACTTATTAATGCTCTCCCCATCTCCTCACCCACGAAGCCACTCCCCTACTGCCTCAACTATTAACCTACTCCACTATGCCCTCACCCGTCAACCTATTCTCTTATCCCCTCACTCATTAACCTGCTCCTCTATCCCCTCACCCATTA
>JAHRHZ010000022.1:43520675-43558017 GCA_024137785.1 Ginglymostoma cirratum
CCCCTCACCCATTAACCTGTTCCCTTATCCCCTCACCCATTAACCTGCTCCCTTAACTTCTTACCCCATTATAGAAACTGACATGGTACAGTGTGTGAGGATACAGTCACAGCTTCTATCATAACACAAACGGGAAAGGTCCAAGTCCTGCAGTGGAAGCTCAGGGGCCTGCCAATGGGGTTTAATTACACTGGGTTTGCAGGGAGTCACAGTATTCCAGCAATCCGTTCGTCACTGGCTCACTAGGATTATCTCAGCAGTGTGGCAGTATTTCTATTAGCATGGACTGGTGTCTTCTCTCAGGATGAAGATGTTGGCTATGTCCTTCAGGATATGGCCACCTCAGTCAGTTTCTTGTGCTATTGCCACACTTGGTGATTGATGTTGAATTCTGCCACGCAGAGTGCATTGTCCACATTTCCACCGTCACTGCTTTATTGCATTGCTTTAATTCACGGCCACTAGTAATGCCCAAATAGAAGTTCTTCTCCTTACTGACTGGATTTTAATTTGTCTCTTTGAACTTGCTCGCCGTCAATGCCCTCTATTTTTCTCCTTGTGTTCAACCAAAACTCACTTTCACAGCCATATCTCCGCTCAGCAATTGATTGAACTCCAATTGATTGGATGGGGATTCCTCCTTCATGGTTTGGAGTCGCTCATGATAACAGCGGTTGCATTAAGTCCTGGCTGTTTTCATGCTCAGAGATCCATATGAGTAACCTCTCTCTTCAGCTGACTGGATTGAGTCTATCTCAAAGCTGGCCCTGTTCTGTCAATTCATCTCATTTGAAGTTTTCAGGATTGCCAAATCCAACATGTCAACCAACACCAAGCAAGGTGTTTTCAAAAAAAATTCTTTAATGCAATGTGGGTATCAATGATAAGACCAGCAGTTGTTTCCCCTTCATAACTGCCTTTGAATTGCATGGTTTACTAGTGACGGCACGGTGGCGCAGCGGTTAGCACTGCTGCCTCACAGCCCCATGGACCTGGGTTTGATCCCAGCGTGCAGTAACTATTTCTGTGGAGTTTGCCAGTTCTCTCAGTGTCGGTGTGGGTTTCCTCCACGTGCTCTGGTTTCCTTCCACAGCCCAAAGGTGTGCAGGCTAGGTGGATTGGCCATGGGAAATTGCCCCATAGTGTCCAGGGTTGAGCAGGCTCACTGGATAAGCCATGGGAAATGCAGTTACAGGGATGGGGTCTGGGTGGGATGTTTATCAAGAGAGTTGGTGCAAACTCAGTGGGCTGAATGTCCTGCTTCCACACCAAGAATTCTATTTCAGAGGGTAGTTACAAATGAATCACATTGCTGTGGCAAACAGAAACTGCTGCAGAAAATCAAGCAGCATCTGTGGCGAGAAACCAGAATTAATGTTTCGAGTCCAGCAACATGTCTTCAGAACTCATTGTTCTGGGTCTGGAGTCACTTGCGGGCCAGGCCAGGTAAAGATGGCAGGTTTCCTTCCCAAAAGAACATCAGTGAAGTTGATTTTTTCTAATGTGATCCGGTTATGACTACTGAAACTAATTTCAGATTTATTAATAACATTTAAATTCCACCAGCAAATATGGTGGGATTTGAAGTTGCTTGCCCAGTGTAGGATAAGGTGATTATTTCTGTGGAATTTTTGGTGTCCTGACCTCTGAGACAGGTGGCCTGTGCCTAAGTCCCACTTGCTCTAGAAACATGTCATGTCATGTTGATTAAAATGTAGAGGAATGCGAACAGAGTGGGTTCAACTCCCCCACCAGGTGAGGTTACCATGAAGGATTCTCATTCTCATCCTCTCCCCTTGCCTGAGGCCTGGTGACCCTCAGGTTAAACCTGTCATCTCTCTGTAATGAGAGAGCAGCTCTATGGTCCAATAGGTCTGTAACAAGTTCTACTTTACTTACTCGACATGGAATTACAATTCTCTTTGGTGATCTTATTATCTTGTTGAGACTACACATGCAGTAGTATTGCTTCTATGTCCCTCAACCCTGGGGTGATCCTTATTGCCGAGTGATCCAAGATAACACTTTAAGCAACGTCCCTCATACCATTGAAATACTTGTTACAGGAATGAAACTCTTTGTGGCCGGTATAACTTGCTTGGGTTCGTCATTATCTTCATTCTGTTCCTCAGAGTGCTTTTCATTGTGGCTCTCATTTCCAAGGATTCTGTCTCCCGGCTTTTGACATTCATTGTGTACTTGAGTGTTTTGAATCTCACTTGAAGCACTTATTCATTGTTCATCAGGACTTCCTGGGATTCATTTGCCTTGTACTCTATTTCTAACTGTACCAGTCCTTGCAAAGCCATATATGGTAAAAGTGCTTCCAGCCTCATTCTGCCTGCACTTAACATTTACATTCTAATCAAATCTGCACTCAATGTCTGAACTATTTCAAAATCCGGCAATCACTGGTCTTTATTTCTTTCAATAACTGTGAAATGTTTCACTTTTCTTTGAAGGGAAAGACTGCTTCCGCAGGATCTTATTCTAAGGTTGGAGCAAACTATTCAAGTGGGTTAGCACCTAGACCCTATCCAAAATAAACACCCTAGCATGATTCAGCAATTTAATAGGAGAGCTGAACCGAGGATCTACTACTGAATTTTGCCAGTCTTTTATATAATTTATTAACGTCCATTTCACAGTCTTCCACAGAATAATCATTTTTTTTCTGAAGTTTATTAAAACTTGACCGTACGTCATAAACGAACAGAGCATCTTATTTGTGAACTATCAACCAGAAATCCCAATAGAAACTCCCAACTTTCAACACGGTCCATTGCACACAATACTTTGGATTTTTCACTTCTTGTATAAGTGATGAGGCTGATGATGATACTTTGTTTCCTGTTTGGCTGGGGAGTAACCCATATCTACATAATATTTTTTATTAATTCATTACAATGTTAGTGTTGCTGTCTAGGCCAGCATTGATCGTCCATCCCTAATGACCCATGCAGAGGACAGCTAAAGGTGAACCATGAGCTTGGAGTCACATGTAGGTAGACCTAGTAAGCACAGCAGCTTTCCTTTCTTATAGGGCATTCATGAACCAGATATGTTTTCACAACAATCAACAGATCATCATTAGGCTAACTTTTTATTTGTTTCTTTTCTAGAATTCAAATTCCATCATCTGCCATGGGGGATTCGAACCGACAGCTTCAGAACGTTAGCCTTGCGTTCTGGATAACTATTTACTACTGATTACAGGGCAAATTTGGCCGTGTCGCCTCACATTATCCACTTTATCATTCCACTGGTCATATAGTCAGACTCAGAGAACATCCTATCAGGACGCATCAAAGTGTGGTATGGCAATTGATCTTCCCAAGACTGTAAAAAAACACTACAGAGCATTGTGAACACATCCCAGTCCATCACACAAACCAGCCTCCCATCCATTGACCCCATCTATACTTCCTGCTGCCTTGGGAAAGCAACCAACATCATCAAAGACCCCTCCCACCTCAGTTATACTCTCTTTCACCCTCTTATGTCAGGCAGAAGGTATAAGAGTTTGCATGTGTGTGCACACAGGGAAACATTCAACAGCAGCTCCTTCACCAAACTTTTCAATGGACCTCTTTAATGTTAATGTTGATCTGTCTCTGCACCTTCTCGGCAGCTAAAACACCGTATCCTACACTCTCTTCTGTTAACCCGGATACACTTGTACAGTATGGTCTGCATGTACAGCGTGTAAGGCAACACTTTTCACTGTGCCTCGGTACACGTGACAGCAATAAATCAAATCAAATCAAACGTTGAAGGCTAATAATGCCCTGATAATTCAGACTTGTGCAATGACCTCAGAATGTACTTTCCTGTCGGGAGATGTTTTTTTCCTCTTTGGCAGCTATTCTGTGCTATGAAAAAAAGCAGGTGGTGAAGGATAGAACTGGAGCCAATCTTCGTACACTTCTATAAGGATTTATGTACATTAACGACATCCAGTTCCTCACCCGAAGACTACAGTTTTGACTTTTTTCATCTTGTAAGTGTAGGAGTGGCTCCCCAGTTAACACAAGCTATCTGCATTTAACTAAACAGAGCTAAAGTATACTTAACCTTACGTATTCCAAAGAAAGAAGCTAAAGTGTTCATTATTTAACAACCTAACTCTGCTTCCCTCTCCAAAGATACTTTCTGTTTTCTTTTCCAATTTCCAGCATTCCCAATGGTTCTGTTCTTGCATAATAATAGAATTGACCTCTGTCGTGTTGCTAGTTTGTCTCGAAAGTCATGTGAAGGATTTCTACAACCTGTTATCAATCTTCACTATCAATTCAAATAGTTTCAGCTTACTTTCTTGACAGGTGCCTTTCAATTTATGATTGCACCATCTGCGGTAACACAGGGAATCAGTCCACCTACTTCCTATTTATGCTTCAGCAGTTCATTTCGCTGTTTAAAGTCTTCTGTAGCCAAGTGACAGCAGAAGGTGGATTATTTTATAGCCCTGGTGCACATTTAAATGAAATGGGCCTGACTGCAATTCTGATGGCAGCTGCATCACCAATATGCTGTGGCCATATGTCAACAGCTTACTAGGGAGAAGGAATTGGTAGAATAACAAGATGCTTGTGTTGAAATAGCTTTTAAATTTCGGTTATTTTAGGAAATGTATTCATGTGAAAGATGCATGTCTTTGATTCAGGAAGGGTTAATGAAAGGATGAAATGGAGCTGGCTTTTCATCTTGATAATGAGTTTGTGTGCAGCATTGAGCAGTTTGTACACCTGTCTGCTCAAATAAATGATTGTTTCAATCTATGTTGCCATCTATGTATTATACCAGATGCTGCTTCAGTATTGATCTGGTGCAGATTGCAGGCTGGAGAGGTAATAAACCACTGTAACATAAATTGCTAAATGAAGATTTATGAAGGAATAGTAAAATTTGTTTCAATTTATGGTAAAAAAACTGATTTATCATAAATAATGTTGCAGTTAAAATTATGCCATCTTATTGGTTTTACATACCTGATGACTAAGAGTGGAAATGCCAAACTATATACGTTACATTTGTTAATCTGTTTCTTTAATTTTAACCAAACTACTCAATCAAATAGCTCCGGTCTCATGAAAAAAAATTTCAATGTGTTCTCATTTCAAGATAAATGAAGGCTCATATGCTTTTAAAAAAAAACTATAAGATCTTAGAAAATAAATGAATAACAATCAGAACAATTCTTTCTAGAATGTTCAGTACGCATTAAAACTTTAGCTAATTAGCTGCTATGTAACTTAATGGATATGATCAGACTATTGTAAGCTTTATTTGGTTGCATAATGGTGTTGAATTACATTCGAATTAGTGAATGCCACAGAAACACGATTCTAATCGCTTTTGGCTTGAAAAGTGCAGAGGAGTAATGGGTTGTCTTACTCTATACAAAATGAATGAATTGTCTCTTAATCTGACCGAACAGTGGATTTTCTTAATTTGAAAAGAATGCAGTTTTTTTTAAAACTCAGAGGTAAACAGTCTCAGCCTTGGAAAAATCAACAATGACCCAGCACTGCCTCAAGACAGCAGACAGAAACTAGATATCAGAGAAATACTATCACAGAAAAATAAACGATTTCTCCTTCAATAATGGGAATGCCAGAAGCTGTTCAATGACGTGGAATGGTCAGGCGCAGACACATTGCTGAGGGAATATAATAGTTTTGCTCATTCACTGAAGGATTAACTTATGTACCTGACCAATAGACATTAAAAAAGCAAAGAATATGAAGGAATTTTCCACCAAGGAATTGGAAGTGCTGAACAAAATGTCATTATTAAACATGAAGTGTAATCTGGCCTAACTGGTGTTTACGCTCCATCTACAACCCCTTACACAGCTCCACATTTATCCTCATCAGTATCATCTCCCTTGACCCTCTACCAGAAATAAAAAATTGGTGAAGTGATGGCTTAGTGGCGTTATTGCTGGGCTGTTAATCCAGAAATTCAGGGAATGTTCTGGGGGCCCAGGTTCAAATCTTGCCACAGCAGATAGTGGAATTTGAACTCAATAAAAATCTGGACGTAGAAATCTAATGGCAATTGTGAAACCATTGTCGATTGTCAGGAAAATCCCACCTGGTTTGCTAAGGAAGGAAAACTGCCATCCTTACCTGGTCTGGCCTACAGGTGACACCAGACCCACAGTAATGTGGTTTACTCTTACCTGCCCTCTGGGCAATTAAGGTTTGCCTATAAAAACTGCCCTAGTAATAAATGCCCTCAACCTATGAATGAATTTTAAAGATTCTCCTATTTAAAGGGGCACTCCCTGATTTTTTAAATAGTTGCCTCAGTACTGGACTCACCCACAAGAGGAAATATCCTTTTCACATCCACCTTGTCAAGGGCATTCAAAATCTTACGCACTTCAATCAAGCCATCCTGCTGAACTCCAGTGGAAGTAAGCCCAGAATGCCCACGCTGTCCCCATGAGACAAGAATCCCTAATAGCCAACCTGCTGTGTTAAGTGCCAGTGTCAGAGGCTGTTGCTGCATAGCAACAGTATTTTGACCAGTCCCTGGAGACTGGGAAGTATCTGCACAGCATAGTGTTTGTAGTTACAAACCAGCTCCATGTGAGGGCGTGAAATCCCTACTCATTCATACAAATAGTCAGGTTTACATGAGGCAAACACAGAGCACCCTGGATCAGTGCAAAGCCTGTAATCATAAGACCATAAGAAATAGGAGGAACAGAAGTAGGCCATTTGGCCCCTTGAACCTGCTCTGCACTCCATGGATCATTGTCCACTTTCCTGCCCCTTCCCCATAACCCTTGCTTCCCCAACTGGTCGTGGATCTATCCATCTCAGCCTTTGTAATCCCTATAAACTCTCGCAGTCATTCTATTCTGTCTCTGGAAGGACAGAAGAAGCTAAAATTGTTACAAAATAAAACAGAGAACAGTGGATGCAGGAGATCTGCCGCAAACAAACACAGAAACTGAAATAAAACCAGAAATTTCTGTTTTTGTTTGTTGTGGAGCGACAGACTGGTTGAATTCCCTCATGCAGCAGTACAATGCAGACTGAGAGATGTTGCTTATATCTCCATTGGCAGCTAGGAAGCAGCTGGGTGCATGAGAAAGAAATGTGTTCACTTCGACTGAGGCAGGTATAGTGGAATAAAAACAGAGAACTCTGGAGAAACTAGGCAGGCCTGGCAGCGTCTGGCAGTGAGAAACAAACAGAGTTAACGTTTTGAGTCCTGTATGATTCTTCTTTGAAACAGATACTGTGGTCTCCTTCCTTATTTTAGGGTTACAGTGGTCTTAGAGGATGGCAGATTTCAATCATGTTTAGTGCTGCAAAGTGAAAACATCTCAATCCTTGCTCATTGTGGAACTGAGAGAGGTGAATTTGTGCTTAATGTCTGCCTGGGGATAAGGTGAGAGCCCTGCTTTTCTCTTTCAAGGATAAAATCAAAATAAAAATCCTTTTCTCCCAGGGAGTAGGTAAGAGTTTGGAATGCTCTGCTTCGAAGTGTGGTGGAGGCAGGTTCCATTGAGGCATTCAAGAGGGCCGTTGGATGGTTACTTGAATAAGAAATATTTGGAGAGGAAACAGGAGACTGGCAGTGAGTAACGATGCTCAGTTAACGAGCTGGTGCAGGCAAAAATAGGCCGAATGGTCTCCTCCTACACTGTTACACATCTGCAATTGTTCTATGTACCCTCCTTACCATAGAGTCTTATTTCTTGCATCAATGCTCAATTATAAAGAGGAGTCCTATAGGGCCATTCAGGTCTACTGTGGAACAAGCACAGCCACGCTAGTGCTCAGATGTTGACCTGTGGCCACAGCAAGGAGTCACAAACAGTAATGTGATGATAAGCAGAGAATTTGATCTGAGCAATGTTGGTTTAAGGATAGATATCATCTGGACAGAGGAGAGCTCTGCTGCTTTTGTTATAATGCCACACGATCTCTAATGCTCACACAAGACGTTTGCCAGGAATGGATCAGTTTTTAACAGTTACCTCCACAAAGAAATGCAAGTCTAACAGCTGGTGACTCTTCAATCACTCCCATAATTTTTGTGTTTTATGCCTCGTCAAATCCTTTGTCATGAAGTTGAATTATAACTGACAGTTTAAAATGGTGACAACCTGTTCTCCGATTCCAGATGGTCATTTCTTTTTTAATCATTAGTTTGGAGCTTTATTCTCTCCCTTATTAACTGTCATTGAGACTAGAGATTAAATCTTGCACACAGGTAGCAGACAATGAACAAGTGACTGAATAGCTGTGTTACAAACCAAATGGACATAATAACTGCATATTAGTTTATTTTTAGAAATTATTATTAATGCCTTGATCTGATTATTTCCAGGAGGAACATAAGTGAGATAATTGGGTGCAAACCATTATTCACAGCAATTGTTACAAAAAATCTAATTAGATGATAGGATTTTGATAATTGCAAAGTTCACAAAAACAGCGCCTCCAGTTTGATCAGCTCCAAACCTGATTCCAGCGAAGCTTAGCTGAGTTGTTGCCTCCATAACATTAGGACCAGGTTAATTACAGTATGCAGCTATCAAAGAAGTGATATTAGCGAAGTGAAACTGTGCTATTATCCTTTCTGAAGCATTAGCTCCTATCAATTATGAACCAGATTATCAAGCATCTAGGTACATTGCTCTTGTACCAACTGAAGATTCATTTTTCTCCCCCCCAGCAGAAGCACGCTGTGGAATTCAAGGTGTGCAGCAGCTGTAGTCAACTGAAATGTAGAAAAATGAATAACAGTTCATTTTTTTGCCATAGAAGTAACACTCATTTATTTGTGGAGTGTGGAGGTTATTTATTTGACAGGATATGCGTCGGTCAGATTCAGTCAACAGCTACATTGTGAAGGGAATATTAATTTTACAGCCCTGTCATTCTTTACGCTAATGGCTAGAAGTATCCTCATAGAATCTCTACAGTGTGGAAGTAGGCCATTTGGCCCATACCAGTAATTATCCCACCCAGACCCACCCCATCTCTGTGACCCTGCATTTCCCCATGGCTAATCCACTTGTCCTGCATATCTCCGGATGCTACAGGCAATTTAGCACAGCCAATCCACCTAACCTCTACGTTTGGACTGTGGGAGGAAACTAGCGCAAACTCACACAGACAGGGGAAGATAACACAGTGTGGAGCTGGAGGAACACAGCAGGCCAGGCAGCGTCAGAGGAGCAGGAAAGCTGACATTTCGGGTCAGGACCCTTCTCCAGAAATAGGGGATGGGGAAGGGCGCTCTGAAATAAATAGAGAGGAGGAGTGGGGCTGGGGAATGTTGGTGGGATGGCGATAGGTGAGTGCAGGTCGGCAGTGGTGGGGATTGGTCAGTGAGGTGGGAGGGGCAGATAGGTAGGAGAGTAGGTGGACAGGTTGTGTCAGGCCAAGGAGGCGGGGCAAAGAGGAAGGGTTGGTCATTGGATGAGGCCGGGGGCGTGGGGAGATTTTGAAACTGATAAAATCCACGTTTAAGCCATCGGGCTGTAGGCTCCCAAGGTGGAATATGAGGTGCTGCTCCTCCTGTTTGTGGGTGGTGTCATTGTGACACTGGACGAAGCCCAGGATGGACATGTCACCCAGGGACTGGGTCACGGGAGTGGGAGTGGTTCGTGGGAGTGGAAATGGTTCGCGGGAGTGGGAGTGGGAGTGGAAATGGAAATGGTTCACGGGAGTGGAAATGGTTCGCGACTGGAAGGTGTTGTCGTTTGTTGTGAGCAGAGCGCAGGTACTCTACAAAGTGGTCTCCGATGCTCTGCTTGATCTCCCTGATGTAGAGGAGGCCACATTGGGAGCAGCAGATACAGCAGACCACATTAGCGGATGTGCAGGTGAACCCACGTCTGATATGAAAGGTTTGTTTGGTTCCTTGGATGGGGGTGAGGAGGGAGGTGTAGGGGCAGGTGTAGCATTTCCTGCTGTTGCAGGGAAAGGTGCCGGGAGTGGTGGGCTAGTGGGAGAGTGGAGCGGATGAGAGACTCACGGAGAGCGCGGTGTCTATGAAAGGCAGTTAAGGGTGGGGAGGGAAATATATTCTTGGCTGTGGGGTCAGATTGTAGGTGTCGGAAGTGGCGGAGATTGATATGTTGGATGTGGAGGTTAGTGGGGTGATATGTGAGGACAAGGGGGATTCTGTCTTCATTTTTGTTGGGGGGATGGGATGTGAGGGCAGAGGTGCGGGAAAAGCAAGAGATGCGGTCGAGAGTATTTTCGACCACTGAAGGGGGGCAGTTGTGGCTCTTGAAATAAGAGGACATCTGCGATGTTCGGGAGCAGAACGCCTCATCTTGGGACGATGCGCGGCAGAGGCGGAAAGGGGATCACATTCTTGCAGGAAGCTGGGCGAGAGGAGGGATAGTCTAGAACATGGGGAGAACGTGCAAACTCTACACAGACAGTCGCCCAAAACATGAATTGAACACGGGTCCTTGGCGCTGTGAGGCAGTATTGCTAACCACTGAGAAACTGCGCCACTGTAAAGGACATGAGCGGGTCAGAGGGTTTTTATAATGATCAACATAGTAACCTGGTTATTGTTAGGCCTGATTTTTATGACAGAAATTAGTTAGCAACTAGATTATCTTTTGCAACAGTCACCAATTTCCATCTTCACGGCCAGTTCAGTGACATGTAGCGCTAAGGAAGTAGTCATACGATGTTTATCGTTTTAATTTTATTTCTTATTTTTCAAACTTAAACTATACCATGAATAACTGTAGGGCATTGTAACTTTTGTTCTTTATTTTCCTACTTTGTATGTAAGATTTGTACCTAGGTACTTTGTAGCTAAAATGGCATTATGTAGGGTGACATTGTACACTTTTCACTGGGCTCCTGTACTTCTGTACTTGAGTGAAAATAAACTTAATTCCAATTCAATACTTCACAGATATAAATTGGTTCAAATGATTTAAAATTAGACATTAAAAGAAAGTGTGCAAGTTACTGGAAGTATTCAACAGGAATATCAAGCACTGTGATCCAACATTTCCTACTTTACATAAACATCAAAGGTTTAAGTTAAATTTAGATTTCATTGTCCCATGTACTTGAGCACAGGAGTACTGTGAAAAGAATATAAAGGTACCATTCTCTTGCACCATCTTCATGTACAAAAGACAGGCAGAAATAAAAAATAAAAGCCAAAAGAGAAGGAAATATTCCAATCACGTCCTCCCCACCTCCACCAGCCAGAAAAAAACAAAGCCAGAAGTCCATCCCTCAGTCTCCCCAATATGCATTATACATGATGTGTTGTGCAAACTCTCAGAATGTGGAGTTTATGAGAAGAGCTAAGCTAATGATCTGCATGGCATCTGGTCTGATTCCTGCATTATCACCTCTAACATTGTTCAATAACAAATCCTCAGTTCTCCTACGATTTAAGGAACGCCTCTTAAACGTTCCACGGTAAAGTTACTGTGAAAATTCTCCCTTGTCATCTGCTATCGCTTCAGGACTGTGGAAACACTGGAGAACTTTGGGTGAACAATCAGGAGGATTGTGTGAAACTTAGTTCCATCAACCTTACTCATTAACTTTGGTTTCAGTACATTTCTTTAACTCCTGTTGCAATCCCTAGTTGATGCCTGAATTACTCGCTCATGCGTAGAGATCTTGCGATGCTCTATTTGTGATGCAGCTACTGTTACCGCTGTGCTTTGGAGAAGAACGTATACAACAGTGTTGCTGGGAATTTCATGAGGAATGCTTGGCTGGACAATCAGTGTAAAGCTTGCTGCTACAGTTTCTCAGATGAAGCTTGAAAAGTAATGGAATTATCTGCTTTCGGTATGAGGTATTCTGGATGGCTAGGTGTACAGAAACAGAAAAGGGCCACTTAGCTCTTTCAGCATTTTCCATCATTTTGTTAACTCGTTGGTGAAGAGGATCATAAGTCCAGCTGCACATCTTGGTACCGGAACCCTTAATACCCTTGGTACTGGAACCATTAATACACTCACTATTTCTAAAAAGCATTAGGTCCACTGCTTTTCATCATTTACATAAAAGAAGTGGCTGTGCATATAGGAGGTATGGTTAGTAAATTTGCAGGAGATACCAAAATAGGTGGTGTAGTGGACAGTGAAGGAGGTTATCTCAGACTAAAATCAAACCTTGATCAAATGGACTGAGGAGTGGCAGATGGGATTTGATTTAGGTAAATGTGAGGTGCTGCATTTTGGAAAGGCAAACTAGGGCAAGCCTTATACATTGAAAGGTAAGACCCTGGGCAGAGTTGCTGAACGAAGAAGCCTTGGAGTGCAGTCCACAGTTCCTTAAAGTGGAGTCGCAGGTAGACAGGGTAGTGAAGAAGGCGTTTGGCATGCTTGTCTTCATTAGCCAGAACAGTGGTTATAGGATTTGGGACATCGAGTTGCAGCTGAACAGGACATTGATGAGGCCACTTTTAGAATACAGCATATAATTCTGGTCGCCATTCCATAGGAAGGATGTTGTTAAACTTCCGAAGGTTCAGAAAAGGTTTACAAAGATATTGCTGGGACTGAAGGGTTTGAGTTTGAGAGAGAGGCTGAATAGAACCCCTACAGTGAAGAACCAGGCCATTCAGCCTAACAAATCCACACTGACCCTCCAAAGAGCATTCCATCCAGACCTATCCCCCTACCCCCCTACCCCTTCCCTGTAATCCTGCACTTCTCATGACTTATCCACCTAACTTACACGTCCCTGGATACTACAGAACAATTTAGCATGGCCAATCCACCTAATCTGCACAACTTTGGACTGTGGGAGGAAACTGGAGCACCCGGAGGAAACCCATGCAGACACGGGGAGAATGTGCAAACTCCACACAGACAGTCACCTGAGGGTGGAATTGAACCTGGTTACCGTGAGGCAACAGTGCTAACCACTGAGTCACCGCGCCGCCCAAGAGGTGGGGGCTTTTTTTCACTGGAGTGTCAGAGGCTGAGGGGGTGACCTTGTGGAGTTTTACAAAATCATGAGGGGCATGGATAAGATGAATAGTCAAGGTCTTTTTTCGAGGATAGGGGAGTCCAAAAATAGACAGCATAGGTTTAAGGCTAGAATGGAAAGATTGAAAAGGGCCCTGAGGGGCAGTTTTATCATGCAGAGGGTGGTGTGTGGATGGAACAAGCTGCCAGAGGAAGTGGTGAAGGCTGGTACAATTACAACATTTAAAAGGCATGTGGATGGGTATATGAACAGGAGAGATTAGAGGGATATGGGCCAAATATTGGCAAATGGGACTAGGTCATATCGCTTGTTTGGTTGGTATGGATGAGTTGGACTGAAGGGTCTGTTTCCGTGCTATTTGATTCTATGACTCTAAAATAGTGACTCATGGAGCTGTGCTAGACTGCTGTTCCAAACCATTGGGTTTAAGCAGTGTCGTCACCAGGATCAGTTCAAACTAAAAAAAGACAGAAATTTGTGACCTCCTAGAATAGCCTTTCTTGCCTGGCAGAACAATCCAAGGTCATAATTCAAGAAGGCATTAATCCAACAGCTCAAAAACAAAAGTAAAACTGGTAGATGAAGAAGAACTGGAGAGAAGGGAAAGGCTGAAAGAGCCAGCAATATGTTCACCATCAGGGCATGCGAAGCAATTTGTGAAGCAATGTGTCTCAGTTATAGAGCACAGTCAATGGATGGAGTTGCTCTCCCTAAGAATAAAAATGCCTCCAATCAATGCCGGAAAGCAGCATTTCCAACAGCCCCATGTTTTTATGGGCTCTGGGTACCAAACATTTATAGAGTGTAGCTATGGTAGCTTTCTCCCACTAATCCTTTTTTCTTGATTATCATCTAATCAACCAGTTCAGCGATGTTTTTACACACCTCGGGAGCACATGGAAATTAAACCAATGACTACTGGTTCTGAGGCACGGACACTATCACTGCACCAACAATACCACCTTTGCCTGGCTAATAAATCTTTTCAACCAAGAATCATGCTGGCTCTCTATGAGAAGACTGTGAGCTGCTTCACAAAATGAGAATGAACACTATGTTCAAGCAAATGATTCTGGCGAAGGATCGTGGTCTGTAGTTTATGGCTGACCTTTAACCATGCCGTTAAAACACCTGCAAAACCAACTTTGACAGACTGGACGCTGTTCAGATGGCTGAAAGGTGCTTTCGCTGTAGTTCCTATTTTTCAAACTTAAAAAATGGCCAGCATTCAAAGGGAAGACAAAGAAAATGTGATAAAAGACTTTGAAGAGTTGGAGCTGGCTTGTGGTATGGTTCCACTTTGAATAATATATGGACATATGACTATTCTGGAACAGGAAGGTATCCCTCTACCTGTGAATCACTACTGTCACATTCTGATAGGTACCTACAAAACTGTATTTATGTTGAAATGCATTCAACATTTTGGGAAGTACTTCTGTCCTTTGTACAGATAATTCCACCTCTCTTCTCAGGCCCTTGCACACAATTGCTAATGTCACTGTTACATTGACATAGACATTGCTGCCTCGTTACACTACAGCAGCATTGACATTAATACCTGGGAGAAACGTGTCACCGATTATCGAAAATGGCAAGAACCCATCCATCAAGCTGCTCCATGCTTTGAGTCCAAAGACCATAATGTTGAGGCAGAGCAGCAAAGTAAGGGAAGCAAATCCTACCCTTGGTTCTTGCTAGCTAGTGCACCTGATGTCCTGCCATGTCGTCACAAAGTCTGTGGGTCAAAAATCATCCTGTTCATGGATCGTCGATGAAATAACTCCACTAAGGCCTGTGTCCTATCATCAAGTCACTCTTTATTTACACCTGCATAGTACATGACACCGACCTAGGTAGCTCAGAGCTGGCTCCTAGAGTGAGCTGAACTTCTGATACCCCTGTTTATATCTGTCAATCAGGGCCCCTGGATTACCAACCCCAGTTATGGAACCCATATTCTATGAGGTCTACCTGGCTGACCCTGTTCCAATCACTACAGTCGAAACCCCTATGTGGACGTGACCCCTCCCACCCCGGTAATGCTCTCTTCCAACCTCTTCCATCAGGCAGAAGATACAGAAGCTTGAACACACGCACCAACAAGTTCAAGAACAGCTTCTTCCCTGTCATTATTAGACGGTTGAATGGACTCTCTAACTTCATATAACGTTGATCTTGCCAATTTTGATCTTGTTTTGTGCTCCTCCTGTGCAGTGTAACCCTGTATTGCCTTGCTCTGTCTCGGCACCTTATGATCTATACGTCCTTGAAAACAAGCATGGGGCTGGATGAACACAGCAGGTCAAGCAGCATCATAGGAGCAGGAAAACTTGACGTTTCGGGCCTAAACCCATTTCTGATGAAGGGTTTAGGCCCGAAACATCAAGTTTTCCTGCTCCTATGATGCTGCTTTATCTGCTGTGTTCATCCAGCCCCATGCTTGTTATCTCGGATTCTCCAGCATCTGCAGTACCTTTTATCTCTGATCTATACATCCTTGTTTGCTTTGATCTGCCTGTACTGCTCACAAAACAAAGCTTTTCACTGTACTTAGGCACATGTGACTACATTAAATCAAATCAAAATGTCATTGGCGATTTGAAAGACAGCCAATGATTTTTAAGGTGAGATTTAACACAATTAATTAAGGAGTGTTGGCGGGTATAATTTAGTGGACTTCCAGCAGACATTCATTTAAGTAGCCTGTTAACAAAATTGGAATTGGAGGTGACTTATTGAGATGGATAATTGGCAGAGGGCAGGAGACAGTAGGATAATGGGTTTACACTCAGATTAGCAAGACATACCCAAGGGATCTGCAATGATACATTGACTGTTCATGATATTTTTAAATGCTTTAAATAAAGGAAAGGATGGCCATATATTCTAGTTTGCTGATGACAGCAAGTTGGGGTGGCACAGAAAATAAAGTAGATGGGAGAAGAACACTGCAAATAATCACTGATTGATTAAGTGTGGAGCAAAACTGAAGCTGATGGAGTTCAGTGTGGGAAGGGGATGAACAAAGAGATTTTGGATCCACTGAAATCATTGGATTTTAATGAGAAGGTGCAAACATTATGCTGCATCCTCACTCATTTTGTTGAAGATTTCGTCCCTGCAGTGAATATGCTGCCAGTCCGTTGTGTAGCACGAATTCCAGCAGCATGTTTGATTCAGCACCTATTCTAGCCTGGTTCTCTTAAAGACCGACGGTTCCACTTAAAGGAAAGCTATGCTCAATATAAATTATACACAAAAAGCTGCTGTTGTCTATTTGCGCAGGGATTTGTTGCAATGAGAGGCAAATCAAATGCACCAACAGCCACAAGAGAGGATTGCTGGGTCTTCCTGACAAGGCGTGAATCACTATTAAATCAAAGAAATCTCACAGTGCAAGCAGTTACAGGCCATTTAGCCCATTGAATATGCACCAACCCTCCAAAGAGCATCCCACCCTATCACAATGACCTCACTTACCATAGCTAACCTACGTAGACGGCACATCCCTGGACACCGTGGGTAATTTAACATGGCCAATCTACCTAATCTGCACATCTTTGGGCTGCTGGAGGAAACCAGAGCACTTGGAGGAAACCTACACAGACATGGGGAGAATATGCAAACTCCACACAGGCAGCCATGCAAGGCTGGAATTGAACCCATGTTCCTGGCGCTGTGAGGCAGCAGTGCTAACCAGCCAGCCACTGTGCCACCTGCATCAGAGTGCCGGACTAGTTGTTCAAAGCTTGGAAAGTTCCTCCTGCATGGGAGAGAAAAGGCCTTTAAGGTAAGCTCAAGGATAGAAATGGTAACCAAGGAGTTCAATATCTGTGGTCTTATCCTGAGGATCTTGCACCAATCCCACATGAGGCTCTTAGAACTCCCACAAATGGTCAATATCACAGGGAGATGGTGAACAGAAGTGAAAAACACTGTGCTGATGGGCCTAAGGTGATTAAATAGTAAACAAGCAAGTTAGTCTATAGGTTAAACATTTTGTCGAATCATGCTGACATGCATGAGAAAGCCCTCGATGTCTCAGTAATGTACAAAATCAGGAGGTGTTGAAATACAGGAAAATTCTTATTCACAGGTCAGTTTAACTCGCTTATGAAAATCAAATAATCAGGAGGTGTCTTGGATCAATGGCGAACAAGAGAATATCAAAGACATGCTGTCAGAATGTCCACAACATTCCTTCATTTAATTGGGACACAGCAGACCTCCTAACAGAATTCAAAATGTTTAAACAGCGTTAAGAGTTGTGGTTTCTAGATATGAGTGTGTCAGATGAAAATAAGCAAGTAATTAAGGTTTGCTTAGCAATTGGGAATGAAGATCTACACAGACTTAACACTCAGACTTAACAGCTAAAGAGCTAAAATAAAACCCCAAAATATGAGTCACACTAGAAGACCAATTGAAAGCCAGATTAAACTTCCATACTCAACAACTATGTTTTCATATCACTTAGACAGAAGCCAATAGACCATTTTCAAAACAGATGTGGAGAAGAGGGCTAATTCTATGATTTTTCAAAAGGAAATAGAAATTAACAAATAGAACTGTTGAATGGTGATCACATCCGGCCCCAGTGGAAGCAGTCCAGAAAGATTTGCTAGACAAACCAAAGACTTACAGTGTCAAAGATTTACTGAAGGATGGATGTGAGTATGGAGTGATCCTCATAGGTTGATGAAGGTTACAGGCCTTAAGTGCAAACTCAATGGTTGCCAGAATCACTAGAATGTTCAAACATAGCAAAACATGTGGAAGGTGTGGCTTTCTGCATGTCCAAGGAATTGCCCAACTTTTAATCAATTTCGCAAGGCATTTGACATAAAATGCTATTGCCAGAGGTAGTAGGCTAACACAAAGGTTGATGTAGCCAGAAAGAGCAGTGCACTGACCTAAGTAGGCCAGATGCAAGGAATATCTATCAGTTACAAAAAAAAATCTGTTATCCTGCAGAGACATATATGTGAAAGAATTGACACATTAGAATCTGACAATGTGGATGATGAGATAAAGAATGATGAACATATACAAAAACAGAAGTTGCTGGAAAAGCTCAGCAGGTTCAGCATCTGTGAAGAAAAAAATCAAACTCTGAGGTAAGGTCACCAGATCCGAAGCGTTAACTCTGATTTTTTTCTTCACAGATGCTACCAGACCTGCTGAGCTTTTCCAGCAACTTCTGTTTTTGTTCCTGATTGACAGCATCCGTCGTTCTTT
Source organism: Ginglymostoma cirratum (assembly GCA_024137785.1). Classification (NCBI taxonomy): domain Eukaryota; kingdom Metazoa; phylum Chordata; class Chondrichthyes; order Orectolobiformes; family Ginglymostomatidae; genus Ginglymostoma; species Ginglymostoma cirratum. The sequence goes on from JAHRHZ010000022.1 coordinate 43,538,882, forward strand.
CAGTTTTTAATGATGAACATATGTTTCACACTGTAAAACTAGTGGAAATCATCAATATTATCACATACCTGTAGTGTTTGCAAAAATTCTAATGATCTACCCTCAGAAAGCTGGGGACCATTTGTTATTGCTTTAGATTGATATGGGGCAAGTGAGAATATACTGTGAATTCTGAAAAAGAACACACCCATGGATTTGGGAAGCCACAATAGAACCTGTTAATGTTAAATGACTAGTTCACCAATTCCATCTAGAGGATTAGTAGAACTGGAGAGCAAGGACAATCAATCCACCTGGCTATCCTAGATATTCTCCATTGCAGACACTGCAGGTATCCCATCAGGGCTTGACCTAATGTAAGTCACAATCTGTGGAATTAGTCAGACAACAGAGAGACATCAGTAACTGCAGCAGACTCATCAGGAACCACTTGCAGAATGGAATATAAATGAAGAATGGAATACTTCATTTTATTCTGAATTAGTCAGGCTAAAATCTTAGCTCTCTGCGGTGGAGAGAGCTACTAAAATTTGGGACAAAAAGGCTGCACGGGATGGAAACGATCTCTGAGATGACGAAGTCTTGATGGGATATTTCTGCTCAGCTCACAAAGACAAATGAGGCATTGTACGATAAGGAGCGTGTAGTGATTGGGACCATGGTCAGGTGGATCTCAATGACTATGAGATCTTTGACAGGGGCTGTTAACCTGGACCAATCAGGGGGCCCGGGCTGACAGATATAAGCAGGAGATTCGGAGACTCTGCTAATTCTAGGGACTGACTCTGAGCTGGGTGGTCAGAGCCCGAATACAAACCACATGTAAATAAAGGAAGGCTTGGTGATGGGATACCAGCCTCTGTGTAGTTATTTCAGAGTAGAAGTAGGATAAATTGTATGATTAAAAGATTTCCAGTTTGCAGGAAAGTCTGGAAAAACCCACACTTAAAGCAGATCAGGCTTGGCAGGAGCAGTTTCAGAAACATCAGGCTGAGCGCAAAGCAAGGCTGGAGAAAATGACAGACCTGCGAAAAAAGGGGAGATGCATAACACGTGTAACAAGGAGCTGCTAATCACGAGGCTGTCCTTTCAGAAATAAATGCCCAGAATGATGTCGTGATAGAGCTCAAGAGGGGCATACAGGCAACCAAACAACCATTGAATCAGCAAGTGAATGAGATGCATGCTTCAATGAAAACAACAAGGAAGATAATTATTGGAGAGGCTGGATAGTTATTAGAGTAGATTGTAAAGAAAAAAAGTATAATAGATTTACAGAAAGCCAGAACTTTAATAGAATTACAAGAATCTGGAGCATAAAACCAAAAGCTCTAAAAAAAACAATAAATGCGAAGAAGATTTGAATCGTTTGTAAAAACCTAGCATAATATTGGTCAGTGGTGAATCTGGATCAAAACTTGGCAGTAATACTTCAGCTTAAGCTTAGTCGACAGCCACTGTACCTCGAAAGGAAACTTGACAAAGCTAACAGCCAGTATTATTAATAACTGTGGGCAGTCAACAGGATTTCCAGATAATGTCACCATCATGAGATCTGGAAGTATCAGCAAATCACCGCCATGTTATCGCGATTCATATGTTCACAGATTATTATAGATAGTCAACCTTCCATTTGGAAAGGGAATATATTTGTCTAAAATCAACCTGTTCATATGATTTAGGATGTACCTCCAAGGCAGGCATGACTTCCTGACCCAGGGATCAAAGCAGTTACCACGGCAGCACAAGGACCCAACATTGAGGAATGCAATCAGTAGGAAATGAACCTGTGCAGAGATATTCCCAATGGATTCCAAGCCCATTGCATTGTCCTTTTGGCCATGACTACAGACCTCTCATGCTGCCTTTTACTAACATTGTTGCCATCATGGGTTAGGAGCATATTGGTTCATGTTTCTCTGGGCTTTGGGTACCTACTCATGTACTCTTGGATCTGCCTCCATTTCATCAGACTGCCATTAGTTTTGTCTTGAGCATCCTTAATTGGTCCTTATCCTAGAGTAAGGCTCTCACTCTCTTCAGTACTGCAGCACTCTTTATTTCCAGGTTATTGAAGCTCTCTGGTGGAGTGTGGTCCTCCTACTCTATTACTGACTCCCTCTCGTCTGTTCTTCCATTCTACTTTGATCTGCTGATGTTTTTAGTGAAATCATGATCATTTACATTCTCCGTTCTACCAAAGGTGCAATGTTGCATTAGGTAGAGGATTAACTGAGTGGTGGGTACTGCTGGTGTGAATATAAGAAAGTGCTAACAGAGATGGATGGATGTGCGCAGAAAGTCAGTTGCTATGAACAGTGATGTGCAGGAGTTGGCCTGGGGTTAGATCCACACCAAAATATGCCACTGCACAAACTTTCCCTGACCTGATTAAGTCTTCCAGCACTAGATAGACAACCATGGAACCACATCCCTGCTGCTAACTTCCTCTGCAATTTCCAACCACACCTTTTTGTTGTCCCTGTTGTCAGGGGATCAAATCTCCCTCTGGATCATTAGGCTTCAGGGAACATGACACTGATATGCAATGTTGTGAATCCATTCCTGAACGTTCCTCCTCTATTAGAAGCAGTCTTAGTTCATCGTAATCCGTGAATAAGGCTCTCACATTGGAATAGAGAATCACTACCTGTTCATTTTTGACATTACTGTTAGTTTTACCACTTTGCCCATGATTAAATATTTCAGCTGAACTAAACACATGAAGGTCATCCACTAATTGGTTGGGAAACTGGAAGCCAGATGCTAATAAAGTTATAGAGTCAAAGAAATGTACAGCATGAAAATCGACCCTTCAGGGCATGACAACCAGACACCCTAAATTAACCTAATCCCATCTGCCAGCATTTAGCCCTTATCCCTCCAAACCCTTCCTATCCATATACCCATCCAGGTGTCTTTTAAATGTTGTAATTGCACCAGCCTCCAGCACTTCCTCTGGTAGCTCATTCCATACGCGCACCACCCTCAGTGTGAAAAAGCTAACCCTTAGGTCCCATTTCAATCTTTCCCCCCTCACCTTAAACCTATGCCCTTTAGTTTTCGACTCCCCTACCCTGGGTAAAAGACCTTGGCTATTCACCCAATCTAACTCTGGCAGCATCCTTAGAATAAATCTTTTCTGAACCCTTTCAAGTTTCACAACGTCTTTCCGATAGCAGGGAGACCAGAATTGAGAGATGTGCTATTCAGCCACTGTAACGAAGCTGCTGAAACATCTGAGATCCTGGCAAGGTCCACTGCACATTGAACAGTGTGAAATCCAACTCTGTGTGACCAATTGCAACATGATGAAATATCAAATGATTGAACCTCTTGAAATTTATCCAGCCAGAGTGAGCAATTCTACACTATAATTGCTGGGAATTGCTCAGAAAGTAGCCTCGATAGAGTTTCATTGATTTCCTAATGGTTTTGAACCTTCATGTGAAGTATACTTATTGAACTCAAGGAGTTCTCATTGACTTCCATTGTATGAGAATTATAGCTAGTCCTCCTTCACTGTGGCTCTATCTTAAGCTGTGTGGAATGGAATATTTTGCTCTCCAGGTTAAACATGTTATATGGTTTAGACTGAAAGACTACATCAACATCATCTCTGTGTGCGGACAGTCAGAGAAAGTCAGAACAAAGACATTCTGACAAAATGAGAAGGACTATGAAGTACTCCTTGAGAAGCTAGATGCTTTATTGCAGAGAATTGCCATCCAGAATTTGCCTTTCCATTGTTTCCCTGGCCTCTGCTTGTGATGAGTTCTGTGGAGACATCTCTACAATATAAACCTTACCTTTCAGAGTAAGCGAAAATTGCCTGTGATTAGCCAATGGTTAGGTGACTTTAACACACCCTGTCACCTGACCCCAATGCCTGATCAGAAAATGGCTGAACAAAATCCCAGGTTTAGGAGCGTCCTGAAGGTAATTCATGAGGTAAATCTTCAAGATGTGTTTCCAAACTTAATTAATTTCACTTTGATTGAAAAGTAATAATTCAGAGACAAAAATACACTGCAGATGTTGGAAATCTGAAATAAAAACACAGTTGGTACAAAATTATTGTAGTTTAGGCATCAACCTGAGACAGTCATACTATTTTTCTCTCTTTGTAGATACTTTATGGCCTGTTACATGTCATAGAGTCATAGAGCTGTACAGCACAGAAACAGGCCCAAAAACAAAGTTGCTGGAAAAGCTCAGCAGGTCTGGCAGCATCTGTGAAGGAGAAGACAGAGGTAACGTTTCGGGTCCGGTGACCCTTCCTCAGAACAGAACCAGGCCCTTTGGTCCAACTTGTCCATGCTGACCAGATATCTTAAATTAATCTGGTCCCATATGCCAGCATTTGGCCCATATCCCTCTAAACCCTTCTTATTCACATACCCATTCACTTGCAGTTGAAATATTGTAATTTCCAGCATTTCTGTTTTCACAGCAATGTATCATAGATCATAGAATCCCTATAGTGTGGAAACAGGCCCTTCGGCCCAACAAGTCCACACCGAACCTCAGAGCATCCCACCCAGACCCATCCCCCTATAACCCACCTAATCTACACCTCGCTGAACGCTATGGGCAATTTAGTATGGCCAATCCACCTAACCTGCACATCTTTGGACTGTGGGAAGAAACCGGAGCACCTGGAGGAAACTGGGAAACTGGGAAATCAATGGGGTCTGGGAAAGAGTTCACCATTTATGGGTTAATAAATTATAGATACAAATATCGCTGATCAGAGATGAACAAAACACTCGATCTTGCATTTGCTTTAACTACAGGGCAAGAAGCTAATTACAAAATCTATTTCCTTTTTACATGCAAATCGGAAATTAAACATATCAATATATTTTTATTTATGCCTGCATGATATATTGTCATCATGCTGATATTGAAACTGACCCGGTCTTCGAAATTGCTGAGTTTGTAATTCACATTGTAAAATTGCTTTCCTTTAGTCATCCGTTATTCCTTTCAATATTTATTAATAAAGCCTCAACATAACTGTTATTTCTGGTGTGATAATACAGAGTTTATTGCTGTTAGATAATCCAGTGAAAGGTTGAGGGAAAACATAATGTGACCAAACTTAATATTAAAGAAATTGTAAATTGATCTTTCCATTTGGTTATCGAGCTTTCCGAAAATGATGGATCGTGTCGTAATTATGCTTGTTGGGCTTGCAAAAAAGTATTTATTGAAAATGTTTCTCACCTCGCAGGAGTCAAGACCCTTGATCCAGTTATTTTGATGAACATCAAGACACAAGGACTAAATGCATGTAAATAATCTTTCAACAAAATACATTCTTGGGTCCAAGGCATCACTGGCTAGGCCTAAATTTATTGTTCATCCCTAAATGTCATTGAGAAAGTGGTGATGAGCTGCCTTCTTGAACTGCTACAGTCCTTAGAGTATTAAAAAATCCATTAGGGAGAGAGTTCCAGGATTTTGACCCAATGACACTGAAAAATCTACAATATATTTCCAAGTCAGGTTGGTATGTGGTTTGAAGGGGATCTTGTTGGTGCTGGTGTTCCTCTGCATGTGCTTCCGGATGGTAGAGGTCACAGATTGGATTGGGGACTTGTTCCTTTATTTGTCTAATTATTCTATGAAGGTAATGCTTAACTTTTTAAACTTTGTTTCTTTTACTAACTTGTACCTAAATTTTTTGTACCTAGGTACCTTTGTACCTAAGATGGCCCCTACTCTCACCTCTGGTCCCTGACTCTCTCGAAGTTCTGATATGCTGCTGGTGTGTTCCACTGTGAAAGCTGATGTAAAGTACCTATCAGTTCCTCCACCATTTCTTCGTTCCCCATTACTACACATTACATTTCCCAGCAGTCCAATGTCTACACTTGCCTCTCTCTTACCTTTTAGATATCTAAAAAAAACTCTTGCAACCTTGTCTTAAATTATTAACCTGCCATTTACGATGACATTAAACACTTTTCATTGTCCCCCTCTCTTGAGTACATGTGACAATAAAATCCAAATCTAAATATAAAAATCTAAATAAGGCTTGGTGTGTTGCTGCAGTGCATCCGATGTTCAGGACACACTGCTGTCTCTGAGTCCTTGTGGTGGAGGGAATTAATGTTTAAGGTGATACATTAACAACTGATAAATGAATTGCCATTCCCCTGGATGGCTTCTTGAATGCTGTTGGAAATGCACTCATCCAGGAAAGAAATGCAATGCTGTAAGAAATAGTGGAAGACTGCATAAAAGCAAAAGAAAAAGCAGACAATGTGGTGAAGATTAGTGGAAGCCAGAGATTTGGGAAGCATTTAAAATCAACAGAGGACAACAAAAGGGGGACAAGATGAAATATAAGCTAGTAATATAAAAGAGGATTTCAAGAACATTTTTAGATATTTAAAAGGTAAGAGAAAAGCAAAAGTGGACATTGGACCTCTGGAAAATGTAATGTGCAGTAATGGGAAAGAAAGAAATGGTGTAGGAATTGAATAGGTACTTTGCATCAGTTTTCTCAGTGGAAGACACCAGCAACATACCAGAACTTCAACAGTGTCAGGGGCAGGAGTAAGTGTAATGGCCATCACTAAGGAGAGGGTGCTGGGGAAGCTGAAAGGTCTGAATGTGGATAAATCACCCAGACCAGATGGATTACACCCTAGAGTTCTGAAGGAGATAGCTGAGGAGATTTTAGAGGCATTTTTGGTGATCTTTCAGGAATCTCTGGAGTCAGGGAGGGTCCGAGAGCACTGCAAAATGGCTAATGGAACACCCCTGTTTCAGAAAGGAGGTAGGTAGAAGACAGGGAACTGTCAAGCTGATAAGCCTGGCCTTGGTTGTTGGTAAAATTTTAGAATCCTTTGTTAAGGATGAGATTGCCAAGTGCTTGGAGGTGCATGTTAAAAAACGGCTGAGTCATTACAGCTTTGTCAAGGTGGGGTCATGTCTAACAAAACTGTTAGATTTCCTTGATGAGGCAATAAGAAAGTTAGACAAGGGAGAGCCAGCTGATGTAATCTATTTGGATTTCCAGAAGGCTTGTGACAAGGTACCATGCAGGAGGGTGCTAAATAAGATAAGAGCCCATGATGTTAGCAGTAAGGAACTGGCATGAATAGAGGATTAGCTGACTTGTAGAAGACAGAGAGTGAAGGTTTTCAAGATGGAAGTCAGTGACTAGTGGACTTCCAGAAGGGTCCGTGTCAGGCCCAGAACTATTCACATTATACAGTAACGATTTTGGTGTAGGAACTGAGGGCATTTTTCCCAAGTTTGCAAATGACATAAAGATAGCTGGAGGGACAGGTAATGTTGAGGAAGTGGGGAGGCTGCATAAGGACTTGGCAGATAGGGGAATGTGCAAAGTGGCAGACGGAATACAATGTGGAAAAGTGTGAGGTGATGCACTTTGGCGGGAAGAATAGAAGCATGGACTATTTTCAAAACGGGGAAAGACTTCAGAAACCTGAAGCACAAAGAGACTTGGGGGAACAGTTCAGGTTCTCTTAAGGTTAAAATGCAAGTATAGTTGGCAGTTAGAAAGTGTGATGATGCTGTCACTTTAAAAAGATTAGTTTGTCCTGGGTTTTTTGAAGAGAAGTTGTAAAGGCAGAGGTACCGAAGAGTGTAGGGAGTAACAGTTTAACAATGGAAGGGAAGTGGCCAGTTCTCCAAGTTCAGGTTTTTTCTAGTTTTTTTAGCTGAAGCAGTCACAAGATGTTTTGAGTACCAGAAGAGGTGCAAGCTTCATTAAATGATTGCTAACTGACTTTCTCCGAAATCTCTCCGGATCTTATTCCCTCCCACCTGTAAGAATCTGTGTTTGAATTTACCTTTTTGCCAAGGGGTGTGTTTATGGGATGTTACTATATGGGAACAGTTAATTAGTTAAGTTACTGTGTCGAGTATGTGGTTAAGTTTTCCAACAGTTAAATTATTTTTCATGCCATTTTCTTTTGTCCGTGTTTTAACTGTAGTGTTTCAATAAATTATGTTTTGCTTAAAGCTAAGTGGTTAGACCAGTTGCATCACACCTGGAACACCCACTTCACATCTACCTTTAAAATAAGAAAAAGTTAGTGTCTAGGCTACCTTCTTAAAATACGTTGAGGGGCTCTGGCCTGGTCCATAACAGAAGGCAACTGTAATGTTAGCATTCATTTCAAGAGCAGAGACGTGCTGCTGACGCTGTATAAGGCTCGAGTCAGGCCTCATTTGGAATATCGTGGGCAGTTTTATACCTAATGCAGGATGTGCTGACATTGGAGGGGGTCCAGAGGAAGTTTACAAGAAGGATCCCGGGGTGAAGAGCTTATCATATGAGGAGCAGTTGAGAACTCTGGCTCTGACCTCAACAGAGTGTAGAAAGATGGGGCGGGGCAGGAATCAGCTTGAAATTTGCAGAATACTGAAAGGCTGGAATAGAATGGAAGTGGCGAAAATATTTCCACTTGTATGCGACACTAGGAACCAAAGGTACAGCCTCAGAATGAAGTAAATACAGCTTTTAAAGTCAAAAGCTTTTGCAAAATAATTTCCTTCCTTCTACATTTTAGTTTTGCCCTCTCTAAGATCTATTCAAATTAAAATTTAATATTAAAAAGTACATTCTACTTTTTGAAATAATATATGCATATGAGCTTCTGAAAAGGTAAGATTCTTTTACGATTGAAGTGTTTGATATCTGTTCAAACTCTCAAGTAATATTTCTAAACTTTCTAGAAATCAAGGCCTAAACATTTGATCACAAACCAATAAATATCTGTTGTGACAGGCACAAAATTGGCGCATTTATTTCTAGCCAGAAATACCAGGAAATGATGGCACTGAAGAGAACTCATCTTGTACATCATAAAAGAGAACTCCAGTTGGATCAACACCCCAACATTCCCAATTCAACCAGGTTTTACTGTTCCTGCAGGCGTTCCTCAGGGCAGTGTCATAGGTCCAAAGTCTCCAATTGCTTCATCGATGACCTTCTCTCCATAACAGGGTCAGAAGTAGTGATGCTTTCCGGTGACTGCACAATGTTCAGTGGCATTCATAGCTCCTCAGATACCGAAGCAATCCTTGTCTATATGCAGCTACACTTGAATACACTTTATCTATACTTGGGCTGACAACTGGTAAGTTCTGGCCAACATGGAGGGTCTTTTTCTGTGACTCTATGACTCTATGGCTGTAATACAGCACACAAATGCCAGTCAGTGACCATCTCCAGCAAGAGAGAAACGAACCATCTCCCTTTCACATTCAATGGCATTAGCTTCACTGAATTCCCAGCTCTCAACATCCTGATACCACTGACTGGTAACTGAATCGGTGTGGCATTTTAAATGCAACAGCGGGTCAGAGACCTGAAGTTCTCACTTCAGGTGAGTGACTCACCTTCTGATTTCAAAAAAGCTGTCGACAAGGTACAAGATAAGTGTGTTTGATTGATTTATTGCTGTCACATGTACTGAGATACATTGAAAAATGTCATTCAGTGTGCTCTACAGGCAGATCGTACCATATAAAGTGCATCAGAGTAGCAGAACAGAGTGCAGAATACAGTGTTACAGCCGCAGAGAAGGTGCAGAGAGAGAAAGGTCAGAATTAACATTTGAGAGGTCCATTCAAAAGTCTGATAACAGCGGGAGAGAAGCTGTTCTTGAATCTATTCGCATATGGATTCAAACTTTTATACCTTCTGTCTGATGGAAGAGAGTGCAAGAGAGTATCACCAGGGCTGGATGATGTTGGTTGCTTTCCTGAGGCAACGGGAAATATAGATGGAGTCAATGGATGGTAGGCTGGTTTTCATGATGGACTGGGCTGTGTTCACAACTCTCTGGAGTTTCTTTGCTGACTTGGCCCCATGGTGTGATATGTCCAGATAGCATGCTTTTCATGGTGCATCTATAAAAATCGGTAAGAGTCCTTGCGGACATGCTAAATTTCCTTAGACTCCTGAGGGTGTAGAGATGTTGTTCCGCTTCCTTGCATCAACATGGGTTTGAACACTCTCCACGTTCATGGGTAGGCGTTGCTCCACTTGCATTTAGAGAATCTCACACAATTCACGATAATGCAGCAGCTGGATCAGCCCACACCCATTACTTTTAATATTTACTCCCTCCATCCCCAACGTATAGTGATAACAGTGTCTATGATCAAAAGATGCACAGAAGCAACTCTCCAGGGCTCCTCTGACTGCACCTTCTATAAACACATTATCCACCACCTAGAAGAACAAGGGCAGTAGACGCATGGGGACATGATCACTTACAAGTTCCCATTCAATTCACACACTGTCCTTACTTGGAACTATACTGTGGAGTCAAAATCCCTCCCTAACAGCATTGTGGGTCTACCTACAGCACATGAACAACTGCAGTTCAAGAAGGCAGCTCACCACCACCATGACAAAAGTAAGAGTTCCATACAGTGTATTGCATAAGTGTAAAAAAAGGGCCTTTACTGGTGTGTCAAATACCCATTAGTACCTTTCAGTATACAAATCAAAGATCTAATGCCCGTTAAGTAGGTAGTTTCCAAGGGCCTGATGGGATTGAATCCAGAATAATGAAGGAGGCAAGGGAGGAAATTGCTGGGACCTTGACAGAGATCTTTGTATCCTCTTTAGCCACAGGCTAGGTCCCAGAAGACTGAGAATAGCCAATGTTATTCCATTGATTAAGAAGGAGTAACAGGGATAATCCAGGAAGTCTTAGGCTGGTGAGCTTTATGTCAGAGGTCAGAAAATTATTGAAGCAGATACTTAGGGACAGGATTCACTTACATTTGGGAAGGAATGAACTTATTAGGGATAGTCAGTGTGGCTTTATGCATGGGAGGCCTTGTCTCACAAATTTCATTTGAGTTTTTTGAGGAAGTAACAAAGATGGTTGATGAGGGTAGGCAGTGGATGTTGTCTACATGGACTTTACTAAAGCATTTGGCAAGGTCCCTCGTGGTAGGCTGGGTCCAGAATAATTAGTCAAATGGGATTCACAATGAGTTGATAAGTTGGATATAAAATTGTCTTGGTCATAGAAAACAGATGATAGCTCATGGAATCCCTACAGTGCGGAAGAAGGCCATTCAGCCCGTTGAGTCCACACTGACCCTTTGATGAGTATCCTATCCCTGTAACCCTACATTTATCATGGCTAATCCATCTAATCTGCACATCCTGAGACACTGTGGGGAATTTAGCATGGTCAATCCACCGAACCTGTACATCGTTGGACTGTGGGAGGAAACTGGAACTCCCAGAGGAGATTCACGCAAGCAAAGGGAGAATGTTCAAACTCCACACAGACAGTTACCTGAGGGTGGAATCAAACCCGGGTCCCAGGTGCTGTGAGGCAGGAGTGCTAACAACTGAGCCACTAGTGTTTATCTAACTGGAAATCTGTGACCAGTGGTGTTCCACAAGGATCAGTGCTGGGACCTCTGTAGTTTGTGCTGTAGACAAATGATTTGAATGAAAATGCGGGTGGTCTGATTAGTAAGCATGCAGATGACATGAAAATTAGTGAGGTTATGGACAGTGAAGAAGGTTGTCAAAGGATACAACAGGATATATATCAGTTGGAAAGTTGGGCAGAGAAATGGCAGATGGAGTTTAAATTCTACGAAAGGAAAGATGGTTTGAAATGAAACTTGAAAGGGTTCAGAAAAAATTTACAAGGATGCTGCCAGGGTTGGAGGGTTTGGGCTACAGGAAAAGGCTGAATAGTCTGGGGCTGTTTACCCTGGTGTATCGGAGGTTGAGGGGTGACTTTGTAGAGATTTATAAAATCATGAGGGACATGGATACGGTGACTAGCCAAGGTCTCTTTCCCAGCGTAGGGGAATCCAAAAACTAGACAGCATAGGTTTAAGGTGAGAGGGGAAAGATTTAAAAGAGCCTTCAGAGGCAACTATTTCACGCAGAGTGTGGTACAGGTAATGGAATGAACTGCCAGAGGATATCGTGGAGACTGGTACAATTACAACATTTAAAAGGCATCTGGAAGGGTACATGAATACAAAGGGTTTAGAGGGATATGGGCCAAATGGGACTAGATTAATTTAGGATTTATGGTCAGCATGGACATGTTGGACTGTAGGGTCTGTTTCCATGCTGTACTTCTCTACGCCCTCTGACTATACGTGTGAGATGACACAATTTGGGACGTCAAATGCAATAGAAAAGGAGACAGTTAATGGCAGGACCCTTAGGAGCATTGACATACAGTGGGATCTTGGGATCCAAGTCTACAGCTCCCTGAAAATGGCAATCTAAATGGATAAGATGGTAAAAGAAGGTGTGCAGCACGCTTGCCTTCATCAATTGGTGCACTGAGTATAAAAGTTGGCAAATCTTTATTTTGAATATTGTGTGCAGTTTTGATTGCCACACTGTAGGAAAGGTGTGGAAGCTTTGGAGAGGGTGCAAAAGAGGTTTACCAGGATGTTGCCAGGATTGGAGTGTATTAGCTATAAGGAGAGTTTGGACAAACTTGGATTGTTTTTCAATAGAGCATCAGAGGCTGAGGGGCGAGCTGATAGAAGTATATAAAATTATGAGAGGCATGGATGGGGTGGATAGTCGGAGTCTTTTTCCCAGGATGGAAATGTCAAATACAAGGGGGCATAGGCTTAAAGTAAGAGACTGAAAGTTTAAGGGAGATGAGCAAGGGAAGTTTTTTACGTAGAGATTAGTAGGTGCTCGGGGGAGGTGTTAGAAACAGATATATGAGCAAAGTTTGAGGAGCATTTGGACAGACACTGAATTGGTCAGAGCATTGAGTATCGAAGGTAGGGTGCCTTGATGCAGCTGTTCAAGATGTTGGTGAGGCCATACTGCGTGCAGTTCTGTTGGTCCTACTACAGAAAGGATGTTATTAAACCGGACAGAGTGCAGGAAAGATTTACTAGGACTGGGAAGGTTTGGGTTATAAGGAGAGGTTGGATAGGCTGGCACTCTTTTCCCTGCAGGGTAGGAGACTGAGGGGTGACCTTATTAGAGGTATTTACAATCATGAGACATATAGATAGGGTAGAAAGCCGACAATTTTTTTTACCCCATGGTAGGGGAGTCTAAAACTAGAGGGCATTGGTTCAAGGTGAAGGGAGAGATACAAAAGGGTCCAAGGGGGTAATTTTTTCACAGAGAGAGTGGTGAGTGTCTCAATGGGTTGCCAGAGGTTGTGGTAGAAGTGAGTAGAATTTCGTCATTTAAAAAACATTTAGACAGGTACATGGATGGGTATAGAGGGATATGGACTAAACTCAGGCAAATGGGGCTACTTTAAACTGGGTGGCATGGGCAAGTTGGGCCGAAGGGCCTGTTTTCATGTAGGCCTCTGACAGGCAGGGAATAGAGGGATACAGATCATGTGCAAGCAGGTGTTTAGAATGGCATCATGGTTGGCACGGACATGGTGGGCCGAATGGCCTGTACCTATACTGTTCTGCTCTACGTTCTATGTTCTGAGAGGTTCTATTCATGGAGAGAGATGATGATATCAGATTTGAAGGAGGAGAAGGATAACACTTGAGGTGAGAGACAGAGTCAATAATATCAGCGAACTGAAGATGGAGTTGGAGAGAACTCAGTGGAGATCTGAAAGAGATTAGAGAACGAGGTGAGTACAGAGCTTGGTGAACGTGAAGCCAGGGGTGTTGTTAGTGAAGGTAGGGGTGGTAATCACCACACCCTGAGCCAACAAGGGAGACCATCCGCCATTACTCGATGGCTCCCCCTGTGGCATAAGGCCCTCTGGTGCTAGTTGAATCCCAGCAGTGGTGAAATGAGGCCCTACATTGACCATTTAAGACATTGGTCAAGTCCAAAAAGACCATTCTCACCTTGAAGTCCCTTCCAACTTGATTGAGGGGAACCAGGATAGCAACAGAAACTCACTCCTCTGTTTCTGCTCTCCACCCTATCCCAATATTCTTAGGTGGATTTCATCTCTGCTCTTTTATCTGGTGACCCCTGTTTGCTATTCTTGTTGTAACAGGTTACAGGACATTTCTCTTTAGTTGCATTTCTTCACTAATATACAGATTATCATTCACACATGGAATTAATGTGGTATCATAGATTTTATTGAACTGATTATATATCTAACCAGCTGAGGTGTCTCCATATTAAAGTAAAAAAGCTATATTTCTAAGATGGAAGGTGGTTTTTCTTCAGCAATATATTGTAATGATTTATATCAATTGCAGTTTTTAGGCTATCACATTTTTCTCAATCTCAAAAAGCCATGAGGTACGTCACTGACAACATTTGATTTCCTACCTTCAAGCTCCTTGTTCTGATTATGCTTTCAATGGTATTGACGACAGGTAGATATATTTTCAACTGATACCTGTAATTCTAAAATGCTGAAGGCTTCCTGTTTACAAATACATCAGGCGGGAGGAAAGAGCTCAATGCAAAAGGAGTTAGAAAATAACTGCCCTAAACAACCGATACGGTCAAAAGCACGAGCAAATTACTGCAGATGCTGGAATCTGTACTGTTAACAACAAATGCTGGTGAGCATAGCAGGTTAGGCAGCTGGCCATTCCCACTTGCTGTAGCCAGTGCTTCGCTGAAGACTTTGAACGGTGTAGGCCTTCAGTCTGGTTTGAGACCTTGGGTTTTCTTACTTTTTGTGGTGGTTATATGAGTCGACTTGTCACCTCAGGATGTGTCTGAGGCCTTGTCAGTTGTGTAGTCGGTCTTCAGATTTGCTGGTCGTGTTCGGTTGCCGTTGGTTCCCCTGGTACGGAACAGCCCGGTCTCGGTAGGTTTCTGGAGGTAGGTCTGGGATCCTTCTTCTGTTGGTTGTTGTGGGGATGGCTATCTCTCTATCTCTCTCCCCTTCTGAGCTTGGGCTCTCCAGTTATACCCAACTGCAGGCCCCCTTATCTCCCGCCAGATCTGTTGAGCTATTGTTCCTCCTCTCGGGGCTGAACGGACTTCCTGAACACTGGAGTAGGTGTGAATCATTTTTTCGATTGAGGTGAATGGTTTTGGAATGACCATTATTTCCCTCGGATGGGTATTCGTTCAGGTTTGAATAGTGTTGAGAATGTCTTTACATCCATAGGTAGAACAGTTTGCATGTAGCACAATGGTGTGGAATGTTCAGTATTTCTAGGTCTGAGCACTGGCTGGAAAATTGTATGGATTTGTACCTCTGTAGGCTCCAGAGGGTATGAAGTTGTTTGTTTCCTGCAGTCTGGCTTCCATTGTTTAAGCTGGGGCATGAATGGGGGTCTTTCTTTAGTTTCTGCAAGCTAACCCCTGTTCCAGACATCTGCCCATGGGCTTGTATATTACTCAGTGTGTCCCAACCAGCCTTTTTCTGGCTCATGGTTTCTGGAGTCCCGAAAGTTCAGTGAATTTAATCCAATGTAAATTCCATAATTTCTGCCTCAGAGGTTGTTAAGCCTAGGGGATGTCCATTAACTGATAGGGATTTTTGGCCCACCTTACAGTCCCTATAGCGAGGACACTTTCTGAACTTCCTATTCATGTTTGTCAGCCAGGGCTACCTGATTGGCCCAGGTTAATACCCAATCAAGGACCCAATAGTCAATGAGATCTGAGATAAAAGGAACTGCAGGTGCTGGAGAATCTGAGATAACAAGGTGTAGAGCTGGATGAACACAACAGGCCAAGCAGCATCATAGGAGCAGGAAAGCTTGATGTTTTGGGGCTAGACCCTTCATCAGCAATGAGATCCACCTGGCCCTTGTTCCAATTGTCAACAAATGTGATTTGGTTTTCAAAAATGCAACGTTAAGGAAAGACTGAGAAGTGGTGAAAAAGCGAGTTATGATCATACAAAGGTTAATTGTGTAGAAATAGACAGAATGGGCAGAAACCTTACAGTCTCAGGATTGGACTGGACAATGACCATTTCTACAGCAACAATTGACCCTTCTCCCCTTCTCCCAACTTCTACCCCAGAGAGCCAACCCATCCAGGTGAATTTTCCTGGTGCCAGCTGATTGAGAGGGTATCGGCAGGTTTGAAATCCAACTGAGAGAAGTGGGCGGGTGGAAGAGTTATAGTCAAATTGAGGCCACGGTATGTAATCGAACACAGGCGGCTCACACTATGGCAGAACTGTGTGTTGTGTAGAGCAGAGCTGTAACAGCAAGCAGGTTGCTCTGGCACGCTGGTCAACATCAAGATATGTTACGTTGATAAGCTGAACAAGTGATTTTTCCGACACCCATGCCATTCACCATGTGCTATTGGATAAGGGAGACACTGGTATCTGAGGACTAAGATGTATTTCATGCTTTCCTTGCAGAGAGAGGCACAGAAAATGAGCTTTCACCTCCACTGAGACGATGGTGAAAGGTGCTATTGACTACATTTCATGTTCTGAGCACCATATATAACTTCAGAGCTCTCTTGCTCAATCTGCAATGTGTGACCATACCTAGCGCATCATGCAGCAACACCTAACATCTTAGCAGCATTTCGCAAAGACATCAAGGAGCTGGCAATGAATGCTGTCCCAGGTAGTGATACCCATGTCCTATGAATGAAAAAAAAGTTACAAAGGTTTTTTTCAATGCAGTCTACTATAACACCCAAATATGTGCCAGCATGTCAAATGTGCTGGGGTTATCCACTTACCATTGCTTATGTCTGTACCTGCCTACAATAACAACCAGGCTGCCCCATTGAATTGAATACTTGGGGTCCGTAAGCAATGGTCCTGCTGTCTGGTCCCCTGGAGTATTCCTGCAGCATGGGATCTCAAAACATGTCTCTGTCTGCTCCAGGATGCACAATCTCACCATTAGAAGGGAAGCGCCCACATAGAGTACTACAGGGAATGGGAGGGTGAAGGGACAAGGTAACCTCCAACAGGCCATTTTCTGATTTGCACTTGACTCAATCGATCAGTGAATCCCATTCGCCAACATTCCTACACTTGTCACATTGCCGTCTCAGCCACAATGTTAAACTAAAGGAAACCACAAAGAAAGCATTACAAATTACCTTTAAAATCAAACCTTCCAATATATTTTCTTCTATTCATTCATGGGACTTGAGCATTGCTAGCTGACCTAGCATTTATTACCTGCCCAATGCTGGCTTTAAGTAGATGGTGGTGAGCTGCCTTGTTGAGCTATTCCAGTCCATGTGCCTTGGTTGACACACAATGCCTTAGGGATGGAATTCCAGGATTTTGACCCAGCAACAGTGAAGGAACAGCGATATATTTCCAGGTCAGGATGGTGAGTGGCTTGGAGAGGAACTTGCCAGAGATGGTGTTCTTATATATCTGCTGCCCTTATTCTTCTGGACAGTTGTAGGTTTGGAAGGTGCTGTCTAAGGATCTTTGGTAAATTTCTGCAGTGCATCTTGTAGAAAGTATACACCGCTGCTACTGAGTGTCAGTAGTGGATGTTTGTAGATGTGGTGCCAATCAAGCGGGTTGCTTTGTCTTGGGTGGTGTCAAGCTTCTTGAGTGTTGTAGGCGCTGCACTGATCCAGGCCAGTGAGGAGTATTCCAACACACTCTTGACTCATGCCTTGTAGGTGGTGGACCAGGTTCTGGGGAGTCAGGAGGTGAGTTACTCGCCACAGTATTGCTAGCTTCTGACCTCCTCTTGTAGCATTTGCATTTATGAGGCAAGTCCAATTCAGTTTCTAGTCAATGGTAACTCCATGGATGCTGATAGTAGGGGATTCAATGACGGTAAGACCATTGAATGTCAAGGGGCAGTAGTTACATTATTTCTTGTTGAAGATGGTCATTACCTGACATTTGTGTGGCACAAATATTACTTGCCATTTGTCAGCCCTAGCCTGGATATGCCCAGATCTTGTTGCATTTGAACATGGACTGCTTCAGTATGTGAGGAGATGTGAATGCTCTGAACATTGGCGAACATCCCATTTCTGACCTTAAGATGGAGGGAACGCCATTGATGAAGCAGCTGAAGATGGTTGGGCGTAGGTCACTACCCTGAGGAACTCCTGCAGAGAACTGAGATGACTGACATCCAACAGCCTCAACCATCTTCCTATGTGCCAGGTATGACTCCAACCAGCAATAGTGAGAACTGCCGGTGCTGGAGTCAGAGATAACACAGTGTGGAGCTGGAGGAACACAGCAGGCCAGGTAGCATCAGAGGAGGAGGAAAGCTGGCATTTTGGGTCGGGACGCTTCTTCAGAAAATCAACAAAATGACTCCAACCAGCAGAGAGTTTCTCACCTCACCTCTGGAATTCAGCATGTTTGAACGGAGGCTGTAATGAGATCAGGAGCTGAGTGGCCCTGGCGGAACCCAAACAGGGCGTCACTGAGCAGGTTATTGCTGAGCAGGTGCTGCTTGATAGCACTGTTGATGACACATTCCATCATTTTACTGTGATAGATCAGTTGGCTGGATGGCTGGCTTGCAATGCAGAGTGAAATCAACAGTGCAAGTTCAATTCCCACATTGTACTGAAGGCACCATGACGGTCCTACTTCCTCAACCTTGGCCCTCAACTGAGGCATGGTGCAGGTTAAACTACCACCAGTTGTCTCTGTCTGATGAGAGAGGCCCCTATGCACTTTCAGGACTGGGGCAACTTTGCCTTGATCGAGGGGTGTGTCACAATGTGCTGGTTAATCAGAAAACAACTATCACCTCTGAGGAAGGGTCACCGGACCTAAAACGTTAACTCTGTTTTATCCTTCACAGATGCTGCCAGACCCTCTGAGCTTTTCCAGCAACTTTGTTTTTGTTCCTGATTTACAGCATCCGTAGTTCTTTCAGCTTTTGTTTGACTATCATCTATCCCATGAACAAAACTGCATAATTAGTGTTTTGTGAAACCCCTTTCCCCTCCCCAAGCATATGTTGTCGCTCCATCATCTGCCTTTTGAGTGAATATCTAGTGTGTTCATGTTCAGTCTCATTAACAATCCTTAAACCAGCTTCTAATTTAAAAGAAAAATGACTGTAAACTTCCTGTGGGTAAAGGAAAAATGATTCTGCAGAAAGAAACATGGAGAAAGCTGGAGAGAGAGACAAAACTCAGAACCTGAGGACAGTACGAACTGCCGATGCTAGAGAATCTGAGATAACAAGGTGTAGAGCTGAATGAACACAGCAGGCCAAGCAGCATCAGAGGAGCAGGAAACCTG
>JAHRHZ010000022.1:43558417-43580248 GCA_024137785.1 Ginglymostoma cirratum
CCTGCTCCTCTGATGCTGCTTGGCCTGCTGCGTTCCTCCAGCTCTACACCTTGTTATCTCAGAACTTAAGGAAACTGAATTGAAGGGGAATTATAACAAGATTTGATGCAGTTTCACAATTGGGACTTTTTCTGAAAAGAAAATCCTCTCACGGAGTTCCTATTTCTCACACATTTGTGACTCGAAACAGTAAGTCTTGCTTTCTCTCCGTGAATGCTGCTAGACCTGCTGAGTTTCTTCAGCAGTTTCTGTTCATGCAAAAGGAAGCAGTCTTCATCAGCTCCCCCTTTTCTGGGTGTTTTTGCCTGTCCTCTTGCTACCCTGGTCAGCTGCTAATTTTCACTGGCGGAGACCGCACATGGCCTTTGGTCTTTGAGAATACCTGGTTTTGGAACATCACAACATGGTGAAGGTGGCTTGAACTGGCTGACGGACTGACAAAAACTACAGACTATTGGAGTGGCAAGGCTAGGAGGACAAACGTCAGCCTGAGAGAGGACAGTCCATGTTCATGCTCCATGACACCTCTGCCACTCTGTGCAGGTGGAACCTCAACAATCCAAGCAACCTGCTGGGTTCCACATGGACTGTGGTATTTCTATGACAGCCTGAAAGCTCATCTTGTCCAGAACCACAGCTATGTCTTTAATCCTTAGCTGCGCCTTGGAATGGCCGAGCCGCTCAGTTCCATTAAAACTGTCGCTAAGACCAATAACCTCTGTCTGCAAACCCTGCTGAGTATTTGCAGCATTTCCTCATTTTACTCCCTGTGACTTGTTAAGGCTCCAAGGACCATTTCCTTGGTTTCTATCAGCCTCCTGCTGTCCGACATTGCGCAGCTGCCTGTCAAAAGGTTCTCACTTCCTATTTTTGTTTTTATTTTTATCTCCAACGTAACTTTATGATGCACCAGATATTACCAGAATTGTTGCTTTTGTTAGCATTATTTGTCTATAATGTAGTTTTTAATTTGGTTTCATAGTCCAAGTTTACCTGCGTTACTGTTATCCTCTTACAATTTTCAAGGTCTTTACATGTATCAGATTTTATGTTATGTATTGCTTCCACGCTGTCACTATAATAAAATATTTTGCAATTAATTGCATAATACTGAGTAGACTGTAATAAATATAACTAATTGTGGAGTACCAGATAGATTGTAATGCACTGTAATTATCTGTAGTGTACTGGGTAGATTGTAATGCATTGTAATGTAATAACTGTAGTGTACTGGGTGGATTGTAGCATTTTGTAATTAATTGTAAGCATTGGGCAGACTGCAATAAACTGTAATTAACTGTGAGTCTTACATAGATTGTAACATATTGTAATTAATTGTTGAGTACTAGGTAGGTTTTGCAATACAGTATAATTAACTGTAGAGTACCACATAGAGATAACAAGGTGAGGAGCTGGATGAACACAGCAGGCCAGGCAGCATCAGAGGAGCAAGAAAGCTGACGTTTCGGGTCTGGACGCTTCTCCAGAAAATCTGCATTGTAATGCATTTTTTCCAAAAAAGGGTCCAGACCTGAAATGTCGGCTTTCCTGCTCCTCTGATGCTGCCCTGCCTGCTGTGTTCATCCAGCTCCACATCTTGTTATCTCAGACTCCAGCATTGGCAGTTCCTACTATCTCAGAGTACCAGGTAGATTGCAATGAATTATAACTAACTGCAGAGTACTGGACTTTTTGTAATATATTGTAAATAATCATAGTGTACATTGTCAACAGTAACAGATTATAATTAACTGTGGAGCTAATTGTAATTAACTTTAAAATGCTGGGTAGATTGAAACATCTTCTCATTAATTATAGGTTACCAGGTAGATTGTAATAGCTTGTGACTAGCTGTAAACTAACTGTAGAGTGACTAACGGGCAGGTTGCAGTATCTTATAAATAAATGTGGTGTACCAGGGAGATTGTAATAGATGGTAATCACTCTAGAGTACCAGAGAGATTTTAATAGATTGTAATTAATTGTGCAGTCTTGGGTAGCTGATCTGAAAATCAATCACAACCATCAGTCTCTGTTCCAGCTAGAATTCGTATCCTTGAACTAAACAAAAATACTGCACCGTGCTGGGTGCTACAGTCATAACACTGTACATCAATCATGTCAATCCTGACCTTTAGATTAACAGCAACACAATGTGCAATATTCTGGTATAAATATTGGAGATATAATAATCAGTTAGTCATAAGCTTTGGCCTTTACCGGAGGAACTTTGCAAAATATAATTACACAAGGTATACCACAATACAAATGTAAGTGAAAAACTGTAACTTCCATGCTGAAAATACTGAATGGGAACAGTTTTGTATAACTCAACTCAAACATAATGAAAGGAGATCAATATAGGGCCAAAGAACCAAAGGGTATGGGGAGAAAGCTGGAACAGGGCACTGAGTTGGATGAACAGCCATATTAAACAGCAGAGTAGGTTTGAAGGGCCAATTGGTGCACTCCTGCTCCTATTTTCTATGTTCTACTCCTTCCTCGATCAGAGGCTAGCAGTTAATACCCACAGGTAAATTTGATACTGCTGTTGAAACTGAAGACGAGCTGAAGAGTGGAAATGGTGATTCGGGAGAAGTACCTGACTTGTACTTGGCTTCTCCTTCTAGATTAACAATGTATAATTGTTCTATCACTGTAATTGTCACATGGGATTATGATACAGTGACAATAATGGAAATGGTAGTAGCAACAATACTGTGGTTGGATTTGGGAGAGCGATGGGTAAATATTGCAGAAGTCTTTTGATATAGGGTCAAGCATTACTTGGTTATTTAAACATGGGATGAGTAATTTCAACACATCAAGACTTCGGCTCTGCCACAAGGCCGATAGAGAGAACTATAACTAGTATTTATGTAATCTACTGTCACCCCCGAACGATGTCGTGAACTATCTCTGTGATAGGAAGGATTTTATTAAGCTGGAGAGGGTTCAGAGGATGTTCCCTAAGATATTGCTGGGAATGGAGGGTTTGAGATTAAGGAAAGGCTGGATAGGCTGGGACATTTTTCACTGGAGTGTAGGAGGTTGGAGGTGACATTATAGAGGTTTACAGAATCATGAGAGGTATAGATAAGGTGAATCACAGAATCCCTACAGTGTGGAAACAGGCCCTTCAGCCCAACAAGTCCACACCCACCCTTGGAGCATCCCACCCAGACCCATCCCCCAATAACCCACCTATGCAACACATCCCTCAACACTATGGGCAATTTAGCATGGCCAATCCACCCAACCTGCATATCTTTGGACTGTGGGAGGAAACCGGAACACCTGGGGGAAATCCACACAGACACGGGGAGAATGTGCAAACTCCACAGAGACAGCCAGCCAAGGGTGGAATTGAGCCCGGGTCCCTGGCGCTGTGAGGCAGCAGTGCTAACCACAGAGCCACCATGCCTCCTAATGGCAGGTATCTTTTTCCTAGAGTGCAGGATTTCAAGACTAGGGACCATATTTTTAAAGTGAGAGGAGAAAGATTTAAAAAAGACATGGGGGCATTTGTTTTCACCCAGAGGGCGGTTAGCGTGTGGAAGGAACTGCCAGAGGAAGTGGTGGATGCAGGTATAGTTAGAAGGCTTAAAAAAATTTTAGATAACTACATGAATAAGAAATGTTTGGAAAGATATGGGCCAAGTGCAGGCAAGTGGGACTAGTTTAGTTTGGGATTATGGTTTGGCATGGATTGATTGGACCGAAGGATCTGTTTCCATGCTGTATGACTCTATAACTATATCTCTCCCCAAGACTCTGACGCTACCCGCTATATCACATCTTGCAGTTTACATCTCCTTAGCATGTACCTTCCCTCAAGATGCGGTCTCAACTCTGAATCTGCTGTGGCAGATTCACTAGTCTACCTCATTGTGTTCTCAGCTCTCTCAGGAGAGACTGAGAAGTCAGGCTCTCTAACACTTTGCGAACTCAATTGGGCAGATTGGGAATAGTCAGATGATGCCATTTCATCACTCACGTCATCTTCCAAGTCTCTTGAGGGACTGGCCAAGTCTGAAGAAGATCCCCTCTTCGTAATGTAACTATAGTCTCACTGGAACATAAGGCTACCCTCTCATCAGAGAGAGATGACTGGTGGTAGTTTAACTTGAACATCATCATGCCTGAGGAAAAGGACGAGTTTGAGAAAAAGAGTCTTTTATGGTATTTTCAACCAGTAATTGTATCGCTCTGCATTGCGCACCAACTGTCCAGCCAACTGAGCTAACCAATCCCATCCTGGTAGGGGCTAGTGCAGTCCTGTTTTCTTGCATGAACCCCATTCTGTCTCCACAAGATAGGATCATGAATGCAATGCTTTCTCAAGAATCTGGCCCAGCCAATTTTGTGCAGGAGTCCGCACTTGGTCTCCGAACTGGACGTCTGACAGATTGTGGACTCTGTGGTGATTATCGCCATTCTATGTTTATCTGGAACAGTTACCATAGCGATTGGAACCACGCTGAACTCGCTGACTGTGAGGTCATCAATTGGGGTTGTTAACTTGACCCAATCAGGAAAACCCTGGCTGATTAATGTAACCAGGAGATGTGAACCTCCTCAGCCCAGCTGATCAACTCCGAGCTGTTTGGTCACAGCTAGTATACGGTACACAAGTAAATAATGGGTGACATGGTGACAGGATACCTGCCTCGGTGTCGTTATTTCAGCTACTCATCCTCCTTCTCCCTCATCTTGGCCAGGTCTGCAGCTTTGACACAAAGCATAAGTATTTTATTAATTTATTTATTTTTATTCATGTACTTATGGGATGTGGACATCTCTGTCTGGGCCAGCATTTATTGTGCATCCCTAGCTGCTCTTTACAAGGTGCTAATAAGGTATACAATACGACAAGAGGTTATGGCTGCGGCTCTCATCCTAACAGCAGCTTTCACAGAGCCACACTAGTCTGCAGCAGGGTACAACGGTAGCTTGGTAGTGTCAGGCTAAATGTCATTGCTCCTTTGTACACTCTCCACACCTCCTTTGGCCTCACCATTAGCTTGTGGGTTACTCATTCAGCTAGTCATATGGGCAAACCTGTAAGATTTAGGGAAATTGTTTGACTAATTGTTAGCAAATTTTGGGCCTTTCCTTGAATCCCTACAATGTGGATGCAGACCATTCAGTCCATCGAGTCCACACCGACCTTCTTAAGAGCATCTCACCCAGATCCACGTCCCTACACTACGCCTTTAACCCTGCATTGCCCATGGCTACTCCACCTAGCCTGCACATCCCTGGACACTATGGACAATTTAGCATGGCCAATCCATCTAACCTGCACACCTTTGGACTGTGGGAGGAAACCGGAGCACCCGGAGGAAACCCACGTAGATATGGAAAGAATGTGCAAACTCCACACAGATGGTCACCTGAGGCTGGAATTGAACCTGGTGCTGTGAGGCAACAATGCTAACCGCTGAGCCACCATGTTGCCCCTTGTCCACAGTGATGAGGTCCAGAAAGCTATGAGTACCGAAGATGTCTTTCAACAATGAAAAAACTGCTTCAGAGGTATGACTATTGAGACATTTTATCTCTATCCATCTTGGTAGTCAAGCATTATCAAAAATACTTGCCCCTTAAGGTCAATAAGATCAATTTTGAGGAACTTTCACAGAATGGACAGAAATGAAGTCACGATCAGTGCTTTCCTTTGTTCCTGTGATAGAACAAGTATGCGGTGCAATTTGCTGTCAACTTTTCCAATGGCTTTGGTCACTCTGGCATGACATTTAGAGAAGCCTGAACAAAACTAGTGTAACCTCTGGAGTATATCAAACCGGCGGAATCCGGCTATGATCAATCTCTCACCATAAAGCAGGAAATCATCCAAGGTACAGAGTTGTCTTTTGTTCAAAAATATTGCCTTAAAACAGGATTGCTTGGGATATGTTCTGGCCATCCTCTGAAACAGTGCTCAAGGAGTTGATCATCTGACATTTGTGTACTTTCATTGTCTTTTCAATATTGTGTTGTCGTCATTGGATACTTGGTTATTTACAAAGTAAAGATCTCTTTGCCTTCAAAAAATGTATATCGCCACTGCTCAGGCCTTGTCTTACAGGAATACATGACAATGCTTCCATTGCCTTGTGCACATTGATTTGACATCAAATTTTAAATTTCATCAAGTTCAAATGAAATGTCTGCACCCTTGGTGGGTTTTTCACTAATTCCTTTGCATTTAACAGAGAAAATAAATCAAATGCTTGTGATCAATCTTGATTGCGGATTGAAATCCAGGAAGCAGTCTGCGAACTTGTCACCAACCAGGTAGCAGCGGCTAACATTTCTTCTTCAATTAAGATTTTTTCTTCAATTACTGTAAACTTTTATTCAGTTTCATCAAAGAATGCAACACAGAGTTGATTGACATTCATCATCCCTCAAAATTTGGAACTACACCACCCTATCCAATCAAGGATACATCTACAGTAATGATTTTAGGCCATTCGGGATCATAATGTTCCTACATGCCTAATGATATTAAAATTTCCTCAATTATTTCAAATGAACATCTATTGGATTTCTTTGGACTTCAAGCATTGTCTTGCCTTCGCAACTGACCTAACAGGCCATTCAAAAGCAGAAATAGCTGGAGGAATTGAGCAGGTCTGTATGGGGAGAAACACGAGTTAACATTTTGGTTCCAGAGACCTTCTCCAGGATTGATTGATTCAATCAGTTCTGAAGAAGGGTCTCTGGATCCAAGACATTAACTCTGTTTCTCTTTCCATGGATGCTGCTAGACCTGCTCAGTTTCTCTGGCAATTTCTATTTTTGATTTGGATTTCCAGCACCTATTGTTCTTTGATTTTTTAAAACAGTTCACTCCCCTTTATATATGTTATAACTCTGATAGCAGAATGCACAGGTAATAAAGACCCAATATTCAATAATCCATCGCAAAAATGTCAACATTTTGATTAAATTGATTATTGTTACGTGTACCTAAGTAAAATGAAAAGCTTCATTTGTGAGCAGTACAGGCAGATCATAGTAAGCAAGGACATACAGATTTACAAGGTGAAAAACACTTGCACAGAGTGAGACATACAGGTTACACTGCACAGGACATGCACAAAGTATGATCAGCATTATTTGGAGTTAGAGAGGTCCATTCAGCAGTCTAATAACGGCTGGGTAGAAGCTGGTCTTGAACCTGCTGGTATGGATGTTCAACCTTCTGTATCTTCTGCCTGCTGAAGAGGTTGGAAGGGAGCATTCCCAGGGTGGGAGGGACCGTTGATGATGTTGGCAGCCTTTCCACAGCTACGAGAGGTAATTGAAGTCCATGGATGGAAGTTTGGTTTCCATGATGGTCCAGGCTGTGCGCACAACTTTCTGTAGTCTCTTACGGTCCTTGGCGGAGCGGTTGCCGTACCAGGCCGTTATGCACCTGGACAATGTGCTTTCTATTGTTATTCTGGAAAAGTTAGTGAGGGTCCTCATGCCAAATTTCCTGAGCTGCCTGAGGAAGAAGAGCCATTGTTGTACCTTCTTGACCATCGCATCTACGTGGGAAGTCCAGGACAAGTTGTTATCGTCACTCCTAGGAACTTGATGCTCTCTACCCTCTTGACCACTGTCCATTGATGCAGATGGGGGCATGTCCTCCTCCTTTCTTTCTGAAGTCAATGATCAGTTCTTTGGTTTTGATGACATTGAGGGAGAGAGATTGTTCTCATTGCACTACGTCACCAAGCCCTCTATCTCCTTTTTGTATTCCGACTCGTCATTCTTTGATATCCATCCTACCATCAGCTTAAGTATTTTATTAATTTATTTACTTTTATTCATCCACTTATGGGATGTGGACATCGCTGTCTGGGCCAGCACTTATTGTGCATCCCTAGCTGCTCTTTACGAGGTGGTAATAAGGTATACAATACGACGTAAGCCATGAGCGAACTTGTAGGTGACGTTCGCTTGGAATTTAGCTGCACAGTTGTGGGTGTACAGGGAGTACAGTAGGGGGTGTGAGGATGCATCACTGGGGCGGGGTGGGGAGTGGGGTGGAGCTCCAGTTTAGAGGTTATGGTGGACCAGGTGCAGTTGTCTATTTTCATTAAATTGCAGTCAATGGTTCAGGAAGCTGAGGGTCCAGTTGCAGAGGGCAGAGCTGAGACCTAGGTTTTCAGCATACTTAGGTACATGTAACAATAAATCAAATCAATCACGTTTTGTGGAATCACCAAACGGGCGTTTCGTTTCTCTTTAATCGCACTATCCAGAAAAAAAGACAGTTCCTCTGACTTTCTTCACTAAACTCAAAAATAACTTGTATAAAAACAAGAAACTTACTCTCATAACATGGAGAAGTGCTGACCTAGTGGTAATGTCACTGTTATAATGATCTGGCACCCCCAGGTAATACTCTGGAATTCTTTTGGGACAACCCAGAATAGCTTTAGGATAAGGCACAGAAAATTTAAAACAGATGAAGTGAAATTACTTCATTCAAAGGATCGCGAATCTGTGGAAATCATTACCTCAGACTATGGTGGATACATTGATATTATGCAAATGGAAATGCTAGGATGTATCTGGTGATCTTTTCCTTTGAGATGACAGAGACTGGATGTTGTAGGGGTATCAGAGCATTCTCGTTGAGTTACAGCAAAACATCTTGTGGATATTTCACACTGTGGTGCTGGTGGAGCGAATGAATTGAGTGGGCTGTTTTGTTCTGAATGATGTTACAGTGAATGTTTTCCATCAGTTGGGGGCATTCCAGTATGTGATGGTCCCCCACTGAAGATGCTAAACCATGACGCTGTAAGATGTAGGAGCAGAATTCAGCCATTTGGCCCATTGGGTCTGCTCCACCATTCAATTATGGCTGATATATTTCTCAGTCTCATTCTCCTGTTTTCTCCCTGTAGCCCTTGCCATCAAGAACCTATCTCTCTCTGGCTCAAATACACTCAATGACTTGGTCTCCGCAGCCCTCTATGACAATGAGTTCCACAGATTTACCCTGCTCTGGCTGAACCAAGCCTCCTCATCTCAGTTCTAAAGGGTTGTCCCTTCACTCTGAGGCTGTGCCGTCAGGTCCTAGTCTCTCTTATTCATTGAAACATCTTTTCTACGTCCACCCTATCTGGACCTCTCAGTAGTCTGTAAGATTCAGTCTGAACCCCCTCCTCCTTCTAAACTCCATTGAGTATAGACCCAAAGTCCTCAACAGCTCCTCATGTGACAAGCCCTTCATCTTCCGGGATTGATCTGTAAACTCCTCAGGACAACCTCCAATCGAACAAGATGGTGTTGGAGTAGGGCTCCTGAGCTGGAGTTTGTCTGTTCCGACCACTTTTCTTTCCTTTTCTTCCCCTCTTTCTGTACCTTTACTTTCCCTTTTCCTGATCTCAGACAGCATCAATAAGAGCCTGTTGTGTGGACCTTGAGGGGGCCCAGTGCAGAGTAGAATGGGACCACCTCAGAGGAGAGTGGGCTCAGCATGGGCCTCGAGTGAACCCTTACTTTCCCAGGGTGAGACAGGACCTGGCATCCAAATCGGCATCTGCTTCATTGGCAGATGTGACGTTGGCAAGATACACCCAGCAGCGAAAGATAGTGCCTGAGGATCGGCGATTTCAAAATTGGTTAGGTCTGGTATAGGCAGCAGCAAAGCAGTGGAGGAGGGACGGTGACGTAGGACTGATAGTCTCTCTTCAACTTAAGGCTTTCTATCTTAGCAGCCTTATTCTTAACTTATTCAAAATGGTACCAAATCATGATGATAAGTTAAAGCTTTTCACTGCATTTTATTGTAAAATATATGTGACAATAAAATAAAATCATTCACATCAAATCAAATCAATGCCATCACATCCTGCCTTCGATTTAGGGCCCAAAACTGCTTGCAATATTCCAAAAGTGGCCTGACCAGAGCCTTATACAGCATCAGCAGTTCATCAGTACATCCCTGGTTTTGTACTCTCACCCTCTTGAAATGAATGCTAACATTGCATTTGTCTTCCTAACTGCCAACTGACATTGCATGTTAATCTTAAGAGAATCCTGAACTGGGACTTCCAATTCTTCTGTGCTACAGATTACCAAAGCTTTCTCCCCCCATTTAGAAAACACCTCTATTCTTCCTCCAAAGTACATAACTCAAACTTTTCCACATTGTGTTCCATCTGCCACCTCTTTGCCCACTCTCCCAGCTGTCCAAGACCTTTTGCAGCCTCCCCACTTCCCCTGTCCTTTGACCTATCTTCATGTCATCTGCAAACTTAGCAACGGTGCCCTCAGTACCTTTGCCCTGATGTTGGCTACACTGGGAGCTAGGGAAAGAGTAACACTCCATTAGACAGCGTTCTAAGATGAATAACACAAAGGATGAGTAACCAATGGAACTCGCTTCTTTGATAGTAATACATTTACAAATTCTACTTCTATCTGCGGCAACACGTCACTGTGTTTTTCATTATTTTTATTTTAATCTTTTTATCAATTTTGGTTTGGAGTTGTGATTCGTGGACTTTGGGACAGCTTGTGGGAAAACGAAAAGAACAGACCAAACAAGGTTTATTCGTTTGTGAGGCCAGGCCTCAGAGATTAATTGCAGGCTGTGTCTCAATTAAAAGGGTTCCATTAGACACAGTTACCCTGAGAAGATCATTGTGTCTAAGCAGATAGCAGTAGTTAGCTATTAACAGGGTCAGTATCTGGCAACTGGTTCTGGTGAATGTGGAAGAGGCAAAACATTCAAGCAGATGGCATTTGTTGAATGATAGTGGAGCCCTTGGGAAGAGGCAATCAATCTAACAGGTCAGAACCAGAAATGAAGTTGTTGTTTTGAGCGTTGTTATCTGAGATAGGAGCTTGGCTCCTGACAACACAGCGTGAAGACTTGTATGCTCCCTGCCTAAACCTCTGGAAGCCCAAAGTGTAGAAAAATGAGTTTGAAGTATTAATACCTACATCTGAGTGAACAAAGAATGTGGCCCTAATTGACGGTTAGAGAAAAGAACCAAAGCGTCCACATCTCCACATCAACATTTTTCCGGTGAGATCGTGGCAGAGTAGGGCTTCTGAGCCCGGGCTCATCTGGCTCTGTCTGCTTTTCTTCTTGTTTTCCCCCCCTCTCTTTTCTTGTTTTTTTAAATCTTATTTTACTTACCTCTTGTTGAAGGGCTCAATGGCAGTGATGGTATTGGTGGCGAGTAGGCCCGACGCATACTCACGGTGATGGCTTTAGAAAGAATTTGGGTTTCCATATCGACAAGGCAGTCCTGGCGCTGACTCATGCCTGCCGCAGTGGAGGCGCGTTTGGGCTTCTGCGTCTGGTGTAGACTCATGGAGGTAGCGGCAGAGGCGAGGTTGCACACCTTAAGGGACCCAGTGGCATTGGCAGCGGCTACATCAGCGAAGTCTAGCGAGGACTCCCGAATAGTGAGGGCGTTGGTGGAGGTAAGATGGCTCTGAAATGTAACAACTTTCATTCCAGTGGTGGCAGCACAGCGAAGGGTCTCGTGCCTGGCCACCAGGCCCATGGTCCATGGCTGAGCACTTATCAAGAAGGACTGTCAAATTGAACACTCTTCTTTATTTCGTTATTCCTCTGCCTTTATATTCTACGTTTTGGTTTAATTTTCTGTGTTTTAAAATTGCACCGGAGCATGATGACATTATACAACACTTTTCACTGCATTTTCTAACATAGACGTGACAATAAATAAATCAACTGAATCTTATCTGTGCCCATGGGGAAAATAAACATATTGTGAAACCATTGAAGTAAGCTGGCCAGCTTTGTTATTTTCATTTATTTATTTATCCTTTAAAAGTGTTTATTTGTCTCTCTGTCTTAGGAGTGAATGGGGATTGAAAACAAATGTTTCTGGTTTAAAGCATAGACATTAACCAGCCTACCTGGTTGCTAATATTTCCTCTGCTAAAGTTATTGTGTATTTTATAAATGGTTAAGTCTTTTGCTTGAGATACAAAACTGGCACCTGGAATCAATTATTTGTAAAGTCTAGGATTGGTCATTCAAAGGTCTATTTAGGAATTATTGGACTAATTATTGGGGCCCTTTGATGGTTTAATGAGACCGTACTGCAAATACACAGGTGGGAAGGCTGTCTGTCTCTGTGTCAGCCACCAATATGCTCCACTGTGGGCATGGGAAAGGGTAACTCCTGGCTGGCAGTGCTTGACCCGCTACATGACTGTGCTTTAAAATGGGGCTGGCATTGGTATCCCTGGGAGGTTACAGTAATGTTGAGTGCCTCTATTTTTGCCCTTGCGGATGATGACATGAGCAGGAGCCATAGAGGCATAAGATGATGATAAGAGATTATACAAGACATTTTTAATGGACGTAAATCTCATGTTTTGTTGCCCATGTGCCATATACCTTGTAGTGAAATGCTGTTTTGAAATAACACTTCATCTCTCTTAATGATGGAGATAAGTTAAAAACACTTTTATGTTTCTGGACTCTGGGCTAAATTGGGGAAAAGTACTGCTTTAAATCAAGAAAACTGTGCATGAAAATACCCGTGGGTTTAAAATCAAATTACTGAAATGCTTTGTGTAATATAAACAGTGAATCGAAAATCCAGGCAGAGTGTGTGTGTGTGTGTATATGTGTGTGTGTGTGTGTGTGTGCATGTGTGTGTGTGTGTAACTGAAAGATCTGATGTCAGTATTTGGCCATATGTTTTGTAAATGGGCTTTTGTGAGGCATTTGCTGAAGTATCACATACAGATTTAACAGCAAAATGGAAGCTCAAGGAATTAAAAGCCATTTAATGGTGGGGCTTCCATCTCAACCTCTCCTAAATCTTACTATCTTGCTCCGCATTGGTCACACCTTTCCTTTTGTGAGCCTATGGGTCCTTTCCTAGTCAGTGACAATGTGTCTGAAGAAAGCAGTCTAGAAACCTTTCCTCTTCCCAAATGTGAAGGAGCCTCTTTGATACTCACTCCAGCTCAACGACCTTGAGTGAGAAAGATTTGAGAGGGCAACATTTCCCACAATATGACATCCACAATTATCCTCATTCTGCAATCTAGACACATAGCCCACTCTGCTATATTTTACAATAGCCTTCGTTTAATTCTTTAATCAAAACCTTTATTCAATTATTGTGGTAGTTACATTATATAAATAATTTACCTGGTTACTGATGTAATGCAGTAATGTAATAGTTTCCTGGTGCTAGTTTAAAATACTGTCCCGACCTTGGGAAAAAGTAAATCTTTAAACTCTCCAGCCCAATCATCAACACATTCACCTTACAATGCCTCAGGATTTCAGCTCTGAGGCTGTGCTGTCTCTTGCTTCCTCTCACACATCATTTCTTGTTCTGTGAATTAAGAACATCACTTACCTATTATATACCTCCATTTAAGTAAGTTCTCTATTGATGCAGTAACCTATCAAGCTGGACTTTGTGCTCCTTACTCCAATTGCAGTTTAATTTCAACGGTGGGAAAACCTCTACAAAATATAATCTGGAGCAACATTAACAGTTGCTTGAGGAAATGCAGATTTATTACGGAAAGTAAAAATGGGTTTGTTAAAGATAAATTATGCTAAACTAACTTGAATAATTTTCAAAATAATGTTGCTAAGATGATTGATGAAGCGGATCCGGATTTCCAAAAGGTTTTTGGGAAAGTTCCACATAACAGCCTTGTCAGCAAAGTTGAGGACCTGAATGAAAGAGCCAATGGTTATGTTGGTATGACTTTGGATGACTGACAGGAAAAAGTGAGTAGCTATTTTCTGCGTTGAAGGATTGTATAGAGTGGGTTTCCTTCAGGGTCAGTACTAGAAATATTGTCTTCCTTAACAAATATTAATGACTGAGACTTGAGTTCACAGGATGTACTTTCAAAATGTACAGCTGATACAAAACATGATTGTATATAATGAACTGTAAAGGACGAGAAGAGAAAGGGAATTAGCCCTGTAGTGCTAATGTCACTGTATTAGAGAGCAAGAACACCAGGCTAATGTGCTGAGGACCTGCATTTGAGTTCCATCATGGTAAGTGGTGAACTTTGAGTTCAAGTAATAATCTGAAATAAACTAATTGGTGACCCCATTACCACTGCTGATCGACATAAAAATCCCATCTTCCTTGCTAATGTATATCGTTACCTGGTCTGACCTAAACAGGATTCCACATACACAGTAATGTGATTGACTTCTAATAGCCCTCTGGGATAGAAGATATACCCACATTCCCTGAAGAAATGAGAAAATAAAACACTTCAAGAGGACATAGACAGCCTGGTGAAATGGACAGTCACATGGCAGATGGAGTTTAGTACAAAGAAATGTGAAATAATACATTTTGGTGAAAAGAATGAGGGACAAAATTATTTGAAATGATGGAGGCAATTCTAAAGTGATGGCAGGAACTGTCGGACCTGACAATATATGCGCACTAATCTCGAAGTTGGCAGAGTATGTTGACAAGGTGGTCTTAGGGCGTACGTGATCAGCAGCTTTATCATTAGAGGCAGAGAATTTAAAAGCAATGAAGCAAACCCCAGCAGAAAACATCAGTTTGACTTCAACTAGTGTACTGTGTCTATTTATTGGCACCAGACTTTAGGAAGGGTGTTAGGGAGGGTGCGGAATAGCTTTATGAGAATTGTTTCAGGGAAGAGGGATTACATTGTTGGGTCGGAAAAATTGGGTAATTTAGGAAGAAGTGAAAGTTGAAGATTTAATAGCAGCATTTAAAAATCGTGAAGGATATCAGAGGTGCAAATAAGAAGATATTACTCCCATTGGAGGACAGATCAAGTACAAAAAAGGTATAGCATTAAGATATTTGGCAAAGAGAGTAACGGAGACCCAAGGAGAAACTTCTTCATGCAGTGAGTGCTTACGATCTGGAACACTCTGCCTGAGTGTGGCGGAGGAATCTTCAATTGAGGCTGTCAAGCAGGAATTAGAGCATTATCTGAAGGAAGAAAATTGCAGGGAGTAAGAGAGAGAGGGCTGAGCAGTGGGAGTAGCTAGTTTTTCTCTTGCAGAGACTCAACAAAGGCCTAATGGTCCAAACGGTCTGGTTCTGTACTGTAATCTTTCTCTGATCTGATCTTCAGAAGGACTTAGGCAGACTATTATAATGATCGGTCTCTTGGCAGACACATTTGGAAACAGAGAAGAATAAATTATGTATTTTGTTGCAAGTGAGGAGAGGCAACAAAAATTAAACTTAAAGTATAAAGTACAATTTCAAAAGAGCAACAGGAACTAAGAAGAGGCCTGGCTGGGATGGGATGGGTTGCGCAGACTCAAACCGCAGTGGAGTTGAATAAAACTATTTAACAAACATGGGGGATCCTCAGTTTAATACACAGAGCTATAGAGCACAGAATGAGTGTGCAAGCTTCATAAAGCACTGGTGAAGTATGGTGTTAATTCTGGCACGTAGCAAGAGCGATGTCAAGATTTCATACGCAGAGTCGTGATTTATCCGATTGATACCACAGATGAGGGATGTGGAAATATTGGTGAAGTTAGGGTTGTTGCTCTGAGAATGAAGAAGGTTTAAAGGAAATTGAATTGAGACCTTCAAAATTATGACAGACTTGAATCGCGACAAACTATCTGCTTCAAAAAGATAGTTTGTTACGATTAAAGAATTTAAAAAGCAGATAGATTGGGAATCTGAGGACACAGGTTTAAGGTAATTGGCAAATGAACCAGATGCAGAATGGAGAGAATTTTTATATGGTGTGAGTTGGTCTGATCTGGAAGGCACTGTTTGAAGAGATGGTGCAAGAAGATTCAATAGGACCTTCAAAGGCTATTGGATAAATACTTGAAGGAAGAAGAATGGCAGGTCAAAGGTCAGCACACCATGATCAATATGTGGTTCTTTCGAAGGGGCAGTGTGATGAGCTAATTGGCTTCTTTCTGTGGGCTTGCAGCCACACCCTTGTCCCAGGTCAGGGGTGAAGCACACCCCCTCTTGGCCTGTATTTAACAGCTATCTTACCGACCGGCCTAAACATTTGGAGCCTGCCTCACCCACCACAGTAATGTGTGCCAGCAAAGAAGTGTCAGCCACGGGGTGGGGGGCATTATTGGTTCATGATGGAACATCTGCAGAGCTTGCCGGAAATCCCGTAAAAATGATGTCCATGTGCGGGAAGCTGGATTATTGCATACAAGTAATGGGATAGGGGCACAACCGGCAAGGCCAGTATCATCTATTCTTTAATCGCCCCGGATATTGTTCTTGTACCTGCTGCCCCCATGCCCTGAAGTTGCTTTGACGGTACCAGCCAGGGAAAGTTCCAGGGGTTTTTGACTCAGCAATGATGCTGTTTGACCACCTAGGGGGTGGTGTGTGACTTGCAGGTGAACTCTGAGGTGGTGATGTTCATGTGATAGAGTTTTGGAGGGTTTGGCTGAAAATACTTGCAACTCTCACTAGGTAGGATCTTTTGAAGTGGTGTACAGTTGCCGTAAATGTTTCTGTTATCCCAAATTCACGTTCCCCTGCTTTCCTGCGGAGTAAGGGATTAACAAAAACCTTAACTTTAAGACTAGCTACATAGCGTGTGAAGGAAGCTCTCTAATAATGATTCCAGATCATACAAAACTGCAGGGTTCCAGATTTCTTCGCTTCCCATCCCTTATTTATTGTAATATTTAATAAAGTTTATTAATGTTCACTCGGAAAAGTGTAGATGTCATGGTGACAGACCCATAGAACCTGAAATAAGTTTTTCTGAAGTGAAGACCAGTGGCAGTACAGTGCACCCTAACATCTACCCAAACACCCTTCCTGTGGGCAATAAATGAGCACATTTCAAAAGAAATTCACCCTTCCCATCAGCCGACCTACGCAGAGAGAGTCATGGGAGCACCACTGCCACTTGGATGAGCAGTGAAGGAGGTCTCACACTGCAAAAATACATAGAATATAGAACATAGAACAGTACAGGCCCTTTGGCCCATGATATTGTGCCAACCTATTATCCTTCTAAGATCAATCTACCCTACATTTTACTATGCTCCATGTACCTATCCAAGAGTTGCTTAGAAGTCTCTAAGGTATCTGACTCCACTAACACTGCCGGCAGCGCATTCCACACACCCACCACTCTCTGTGTGAAGAACCTACCTCTGACTTCCCCCGTCTCCCTTCCTCCAATCACCTTAAATTTATGCCCCCTCGTAATAGTCAATTCCACCCTGGGAAATAGTCTCTGACTATCCACTCTATCTATGCCTCTCATCGTCTTGTACACCTCTATCAAGTCACCTCTCATTCTTCTTCTCTCCAATGAAAACAGCCCTAACTCCCTCAAACTTTCCTCATAAGACCTGCTCTCCAGTCCAGGCAGCATCCTGGTGAATCTCCTCTGCACACTCGCTAAAGCTTCCACTTCTTTCGTTTAATGAGGTGACCTGAACTGAACACAATACCATTGTTCATGGTGGCTCAGTGGTTAGCACTGCTGCCTCACAGCACCAGGGACCTGGGTTTGCTTCCAGCCTCGGGTGGTTGTCTGTGTGGAGTTTGCACATTCTCCCCGTGTCTTTTCCTCTATTTCTTCCCACAGTCCAAATACGTGCAGGTTAGGTGGATTGTCTGTAGTGTCCAGGGATGTGCAGGCTAGGTGGATGGGTCATGGGAAATAAGGATTCCCTATAGGGATAGGATGGATGAGTTCTCATTTTTTTCCCCTTTATTCATTCACTGATGAGGTCATTGCTGACCAGGCAGCCTTTATTGCCCATCCCTAATTGCCCAGAGGGCAGTTTAGAATCAACCACATTG
This sequence comes from Ginglymostoma cirratum, assembly GCA_024137785.1. NCBI lineage: Eukaryota > Metazoa > Chordata > Chondrichthyes > Orectolobiformes > Ginglymostomatidae > Ginglymostoma > Ginglymostoma cirratum. Next base: position 43,576,222 of record JAHRHZ010000022.1, read on the forward strand.
CTGTGGCTCTAGAGTCACATGTAGGCCAGACCAGGTAAAGATGACAGTTTCCTTCCCTAAAGGGATATTAGTGAACCAGATGGGTTTTTTCCCAACAATGGGTTTGTGGTCATCATTCGACTCTTAATTCCAGATATTTTATTGAATTCAAATTCCACCATCTGATGTGGCAGGATTCAAACCTGGGTCCCGAGAACGTTATCTGAATCTCTGGATTAACGGTCCAGTGATAATACCACAAGGCCATTGCCTCCCCCTCTTCAGAGGGTTGGTGTGGACTTGATGGGCCAAATAACCTGCTTCCACACTGTAGGGATTCTATGATTCTGGTTATAATGCTCTGTTTTCATTACAGAAGGCTGCATAAAGAACAAAAAATAAAACATCAAGTAATTGTATCTTTTTAATAACACGCACAGTAAAGGTTTTCTCTCAGGATGTCACTGTCAACACTGGAGTGCAGAAATGCGGAATTATATGTCAAGCAGCCTCTGGAGTGAAGCCCATCTTCTCCCTATCAGCTTTAGAATCCCACCTTCATTCTTAGACTAATGTGCAGCTGTTTGATAATCCAAATTATACTTTCTAAGTACACAATAGTAAAAAAGTTCTTGATGATACTGAAATAGAGAAAGACTCGCATTTATTTAGTGTTTCTCACAACAACTGTATGTCTCAAAGTTCCTTTGGAAGCGTAGTCACTGCTGCACTGTTACATTTTTATAGATATAGATAAACCAAGCAGTGTCAGAAATTATTCTGTATCTGATAAAATCTTTAATGCTTTGAGCAGGGGATGGACAAGTTTCCGTGACAATGTGGTTCCAGTACTGATGGCCCAGTTCAGTCAACAGTCAATATGTTTTGTATTGGTTTAGGTGTCAAGGCTCCGTATAAGCTAATCAGATGAAGGGTTTAGGCCCGAAACGTCAAGTTTTCCTGCTCCTATGATGCTGCTTGACCTGCTGTGTTCATCCAACCCCATGCTTGTTATCTCAGTGCAATTAATAAAGGTTTGAATGACTTGCATTTAAATAGTTCCTTTCACTGTCTTGATATGTTTCAAGTTGTTTCGACGCTGGTACCTATAAGATACTGCTGTCCTGTAAGAAATTTATTCATTCACGGGATGAGGGCGTCACTGGCTAAGCCAGCATTTATCGCCCATCCCTAATTGCCCAGAGGGCAGTTAAGAATCAACATTACTGCAGTGGGTCTGGAGTGACATGTAGACCAGACCAGGTAAGGATGGCAGTTTCCTTCCCTAAAAGACATTAGTGAGCCAGATGAGTTTTTCCCTGACAATCGACAATAGTCCCATGGTTATCATTAGACTCTGAATTCTAGATTTGCTTTTTGTAAAAAAAAATCAACTTCAAATTCCACCATCTGCCATGGTGGGATTCAAACCCAGGGGTCTCTAGATTAACAGTCCAGCAATAATACCATTAGGTCATTGCCTCTCCTTCAATGCAATAGCTGAACCCAACAGCAATGACTTAATGGCCAGAGCATGTGTTTGGTGACGCTGATTAAAGGATGAATTTTGGCCCAGACAGTGAGAGGGGGGTTTGGGATTACAAACCCTCCTATATTTCTCTGAATCTTGCTGGAGGATCCTTTTTGGGAGCTCTGTTGAATGTCTCATCCAAAAGAAAGACCCTCAGTGTCACTCCCAGTGTAGCATTGAACCAGATTATTTTTTATCCACACTTAATGGAGTCGGAGTTGAATCCGCATCCTTTAGTTTCTGTGCCACAGTTTATGTGAAACCCTGAATGGAGTCATTCCAAATCCAATCCTCTGCCACACACACTTCATCAAGAACTTTCATTGTGGTGGCTTTTGCAACTTTTCAGCTACTTCTTGCATTTGTGCGACTGTTCATTTTCTCCACACCATTGTAACAAACTTAGTTAATGTACGAGTCAACAATGATTTCCAATGAAACTACCAGATTTCTCAAAAGTAAGAGCTATAATATCGTTACTGCCCACATTTCCCGTTAGCTTCCAAAGAAATGCTTGCAGGAGGTGATATTTTGAGCCTTGCCTGGAATTGAGAGAAAGAAGCTTTTATATCTGTTTGATATTATTCAATAAAACATTATTATGTTTCAATATGATAAGACATTATTCTCCATTGACTTAACCTGGGCACACAAGTAAAGCCATACATTTGATTACCAGTTCATATTGAGTTAGCAGGCCACAGCTGAATGGGAATCAAAGTGTGACAGTTAATGACAACAGCCCTCAGTCACTTAGATTATCAAGCTCACATCCTGTTGTTATTCACTGCAGGCAATATGGATGGGTCAATATCGTTAAGGATAGCATTTGGCTCGACTGCCACTTCTCCGTCGAATGTGACAAGCTGTTGGCATTCATTGTCACGGCTCTGGTGTGATTAATGGTCAGAAGAACAAGACATTTGGGGACTCTTGGGAAATACACTCTGTTGCTCATGACTAAGCATTCAGTATTTCTTCATGCATTTTTTTCTGTCAATTACTCCCATGTCCCGCCCAAAGGCATTAATTCTTGCTAGTGAATGATCAGAACTGTATGTAAAATCACAATAGGTCATGAACTGGTGTATATTTAGGAAATAGCTGCACAGATGCTGGTATCCTGTCACCAACTCACCCTTTATGTACACGTGCAGAGCACACTGTGACCAGCAGCTCAGAGTCAGTCCCCTCGGCTGAGGAGATTCTGAATCTCCCGTTTATATTGGTCAGTCAGGCCTTTCCTCATTGACCCAGGTTAACAACCCCAACCAAGGATCTCTTGGTCAATAAAATCTACCTAGATCCAATCACTCAACTTAGTCAAGATTTAATGTGATTCAGCAAAATACTCATGAATGTAAATCTCCAGCAGGTACAAATATCCGTTGTTAATGGCATTCCCAAATCAAATCTCAAGGTCCAGAAGAGGGCTAAACCTTTATGTGGGAAACTTTATGTGGCAGTCAAATAGTTGCCTTTCTAGGTATATTCAGTGAATTGCCTGCCCCTGTAGTTGTATGTATGTTAATCTAGCTATACAACTGAAGCAAAAGGGAAATTGGATCCTAAAAAAAAACGGGGAGGTGATGGCTTAGAGGTATTATCGTTGGACTGTTAATCCAGAGACTCTCAAAATGTTCTGGGGACAAGGTTTTGAATCCTGCCACAGCAGGTGGTGGAATTTGAATTCAGTAAGTATCTGGAATTAATAATCTAATGATGACTGTGAATCCATTGTCAATTGTTGAAAAACCCATCTGCTTCACTAATGCCCTTAAGGGAAGGAAGCTGCCATCCTTTCCTGGTCTGGCCTACATGTGACTCCAGACACATAGCAGAGTGGTTGACTTCTAAGTGGGATGGACAATGAATGCTGTCAGAGATAAAAGGTACTGCAGATGCTGGAGAATCCGAGATAACAAGCATGGGGCTGGATGAACACAGCAGGTCAAGCAGCATCATAGGAGCAGGAAAACTTGACGTTTCGGGCCTAAACCCTTCATCAGAAATGGGGGAGGGGAAGAGGGTTCTAAATAAATAGGGAGAGAGGAGGAGGCGGATAGAGGATGGATAGAGGAGAGGATAGGTGGAGAGGAGGCAGACAAGTCGAAGAGGCGGGGATGGAGCCAGTAAAGGTGAGTGTAGGTAGGGGGGTAGGGAGGAGATAGGTCAGTCCAGGGAGGACGGACAGGTCAAGGGGGCGGGATGATGTTAGTAGATAGGAGATGGAGGTGTGGCTTGAGGTGAGAGGAAAAACAGGTTAGGGAGGTGGAGATGAGCTGGGCTGGTTTTGGGATGCGGTTGGGGGAGGGGAGATTTTGAAGCTTGTGAAATCCACATTGATGCCATTGGGCTGAAACCTAGTAACCTAGTAGACCTCCTCTGAATCACCTCCAATGCATTTACGTCTGTCCATAAATTATGAGACCAACGTTGCACAAGGTAGTGTATCCCAAATAAAACTGAAAGAACTGCGGATGCTGTAAATCAGAAACAAAAATCGAAATTGCTGGA
>JAHRHZ010000022.1:43580648-43598628 GCA_024137785.1 Ginglymostoma cirratum
ACTAACATCATCCCGCCCCCTTGACCTGTCCGTCCTCCCTGGACTGACCTATCTCCTCCCTACCCCCCTACCTACACTCACCTTTACTGGCTCCATCCCTGCCTCTTCGACTTGTCTGCCTCCTCTCCACCTATCCTCTCCTCTATCCATCCTCTATCCACCTTCCCCTCTCTCCCTATTTATTTCAGAACCCTCTTCCCCTCCCCCATTTCTGATGAAGGGTTTAGGCCCGAAACGTCAAGTTTTCCTGCCCCTATGATGCTGCTTGACCTGCTGTGTTCATCCAGCCCCATGCTTGTTATCTCGGACAATGAATGCTACTAGGTCAGTGACGCCCTCATCCCGTGAATGAATAAAAAAGAACTTAAGTTTGTTGATATCAGATTTCTGATAACTGCCAGAGGAAATGGTAGATGCAAGTAGTGTTAACATTTAAAAGACATTAAAATGATTAGGAAACATTTAGAGAAATATGAGCCAAACACACGCAAATAGGACTAGTTTAGTTTGAAAAACTTGGTCAGCATGGATGAGTTGGACTGAACAGTCATTTCCATGCTGAATGACTCTACAGGTGAGTGATTTCATTACTTTCATTACTTATTCTTCCTTGTTCATAGTTCAAAGTGCCAATCAGTCACTCATTTAATTAATTGTAATTTACCAAGCAAATGTTTGTTTACTGTAATCCTAACTTATTTTCCTTGCATGTTTAACGTTAAGATGCAATAATTTCAGACATTGAGGCTTTGGAAATTTAATGCTACAAGTTAGATGCCAGATGAAAGTCATCAATGGAGAAGGACTTTGATTTCTTTTAACATTTTGATGTTGTCTGCTTCAACAATTGCAAATTCCAATCACAAAGTGCCTTCTCTGATAGGAATGCTGCCTCATGCATCGACTGAGCTGAGTTAAAGACAGCATTAATCAATTGTAATTAATGTCAATTAATTTATTAGCCCAATAAACTGAATCTATAAGAGCTGGAATGAATCATTTGGGTGCTGATCGTGAACAATTTCAGTGTTAAAATCTCCGTTCTATTTTTATAGAGAAAGAAAGCAGGTCTAAAGTTAAAATTTTAAGTAGATATTAAGACAATTAAAACCTGAATATTATTCGCTGATTGCAGATCTTTTAATAATAGTTCTTAGGAGTCCCATGAGCTGCAAAACCTCAAAATATGCAGTATTGATCATAAACTCTGAACTAATGGAATCTGCTCCAATACTGCTCAAGCATGCATCCCTAGATTGTTTTAGAATGGGCCGAGAGATCCGGTAAATTAAATTTGTGTAAGGCCGGAGAACAAAGCTCATTAAATAAAGATCTAATGATTTGGAAGGAGAATTGAGAATTTGCTTTTTACTTAAGTTAATAGACAAAGATGTGGAGAGGCATTGCCAACATTCTGGACATGTTAGCTGTTTGGCTAAGCCCTAAGTATAGGGCTGACACCAATTTTGAACTCTTGGTGATAAAATCTGCCAGGAGAAATACTGACAATTGTGGAAAGCCTGAACACTGATGCAACAAGAAAAAAAGACACAGTTTCTGAGCAAAAAAAACTGAAGCAAGATTGCACGAAACTGTACTTGAAGGCAAGTATGGAGTGTCAGTACCTGTCATCAACTTGTTGAGGCAGCTGGAATACAAATTGAGGATCTTACAGATCTAGGACTGAAATTTGCAGGTCGTGTAACGATCCCAGAGTTAGGATGTATTCTATGTTCCTAACCTGGTTGTGTTTTGGTGGAACATCAGAGGTGGTGTTCCTCAAGGAGGACAATAAAGAAGCCAAATACAATAATTCGAGATATCAGGTGTTTTAGGGATGTGGAATTGCTGAGCCAAAGTCAAGACAACCAGCAGCTACTCTGTGAATGCTGAGTATGTGGTGTTCAGATAAGCGGAGAAGGAGAATATATCACACAGGGGACCAACTGTTTGTGTCCAGTCCTATCTGCTGGATATGTTTGCGCATAAAATGTATCCAATCAAAAGCATTCTGCTTCAAAGGGCTGACGATGATCAGTTTGCTGCTTTACAGTATCTCTTGGTGTTTTGACCTCTCAATGTACTCTCAGCTCCTGTACAGATGCATCGTGGGTACTGTACTCCTCTGAAAAATAACTATTCCCAGAGTGGAGGCGGATAACAAGGTGTAGAGCTGGATGAACACAGCAGGCCAAGCAGCATCAGAGGAGCAGGAAGGCTGATGTTTCGGGCCTAGAACCTTCTTCAGAAATGGGGGAGGGGAAGGGGGATCTGAAATAAATAGGGAGAGAGGGGAGGCGGATAGAAGATGGATAGAGGAGAAGAAGGTGGAGAGGAGACAGACCGGTCAAAGAGGCGGGGATGGAGCCAGTAAAGGTGAGCGTAGGTGGGGACGTAGGGAGGCGATAGGTCAGTCCAGGGAGGACGGACAAGTCAAGGGGGCGGGATGAGGTTAGTAGGTAGGAGATGGGTGTGGGGCTTGAGGTGGGAGGAGGGGATAGGTGGGAGGAAGGACAGGTTAGGGAGGTGGGGACGAGCTGGGCTGGTTTTGGGATGTGATAGGGGGAGGGGAGATTCCTGGCCACTATAAACAACAATCACAGAGTCATAGAATCATGCAACACGGAAACAAATTCTTTGGTCCAACTCGTCCGTGCCGACCGGTTATCCCAAATTGAACTAGTCCCATTTGCCTGCGTTTGATCCATATCCCTCAAAAACTCTTATTCATGTACCTACCCAAATGACTTTTAAATGTTGTAATTGTACCCGCCTCTGGCAGCTCATTCCATACGTGTACCACCCTGTGTGCAAAAAGGTTGCCCCTCAGCTCCTTTTTAAATCTTTCCCTTCTCACCTTAAACCCATGCCCTCCAGTTGTGGATTCCCCTACCCTGGGAAAATGACCTTGACTATTCATCCTATCCATGCTCCTCATGAGCAGCTATCATTTCAAAGAATTCACCTTCAGAGAAATCACTAGGAAATGGAGACACACTGGGTTATTGGTAGATGGCACATTCTGGAGTCACTATGTATTTGTGGAGGGAGTGAACGTTGAAGGTGGTAGATGGCTGCTAATCAGGTGGGCTCCTTTGTCCTGGGTGGTATTAAGCCTTTTGAGTGAAGTTGGAGCTGCACTCATTCAGGCAAGTGTGGAGTATCCATCCCAACACACTACTACTCCTACTTCAATGACCACAACTTCCCCCCTCTGTTGATCCAAAATGCCCTCAACGGCATCTCTTGCATTTCCCACACTTCTGCCCTCAAATCCTCTCGCCTCCCCCCCCCCCCCTCCAACCTGCCCAACAAAAATGAGGACAGGGTCCCCCTAGTTCTCACATATCACTCCATCAAACTCTTCATCCAGTGCATCATCTTCTGCCATTTCTGCCACCTGTAATCCAACCCAACCACCAAAGAGATACTTCCCTCTACGCTCCTATCTACCTTTTGTAGGGACTGCTCTCTCCGCAACTCCGTCATCCAATCCACACTTCCCACCAGCCCCACCAGCCCCGCCACCCCGGCAACATTCCCTGCAACCAGTTGTAGGGAGGTGCTACACCTGCCTCCTCACCTCCATCCAAGGCCCAAGACAAACTTTCCAAATCCGACAGGGATTCAGTTATACATCCTCCAACCTGTTCTACTGTATCCATTGCTCCCAATGTGGCCTCCTCTACATCGGTGAGACCAACGCAGACTCGGTGATCGATTTGCAGAGTATCTACTTTCCATATGGTATAAACAACAACACCTTCCAGTCGCCAAACATTTTAACTCCCCCTCCCCCTCCCTGGGTGACATGTCTATCCTGGGCCTCCTCCAGTGTCACAATGACACCACTTGCAAACTGGAGGAGCAGCACCTTATATGCCACCTCGGGAGCCTACAGCCCAATGGCCTAAACATGAAATTCACCGGTTTTGAAATCTCCCCACCCCTGGCCCTATCCCATGTCCAAACCTCCCTCTCATCCATGCCTCCTTGACCTGACACAACCTGTCCATCTTCTTTCCCACCTATCTGCCCTATCCTTCCCTCTGACCAATCCCCACTACTCCCAACCTGCATCCACCTATCACCATGCCACCTACCTTCTCCCAGCCCAACCCCTCCTCCCTCTATTTACTCTCCAGCTCCCTAGCGTCCTCCCCAGTTCTGATGAAGGGTGCCGACCCAAAATGTCAACTTTCCTGCCCCTCTGATGCTGCCTGGCCTGCTGTGTTCCTCAAGCTCCACACTGTGTTGACTCTGACTCCAGCATCGGCAGTTCTTGCTGTCTCCAACTCACTCCTGACATGTGCTTTGTAGTTTTGGACAGGAAACGAGGGGAGTTACTCACTGCAGGATTCTCAGCCTCTGACCTGCTCTTGTTGTCACTGTATTTACATGTCTGGTACTGTTCAGTTTCTGCTCAATGATAACACCCAGGACATTGATAGTTGAGGATTCAGTGGTAGTAAAGGGATTGTCAAAGAGAGATGGTTAGCTTATTTCTTGTTGGAAAAAAAATCATTGTCTGGCATTGGTGTGATATAAAATATTCCTTGCCAATTATCAGATCAAACCTGGATATTGTCCAGGTCTTGCTGCATTGACTGATTGACTGATTCAGTACCTGAGGTGTTACAAATGTCGTTGAATGTCACATGATCATCAGCGAACATCCCCACTTCCAACCTAATGATTGAGGGAAGGGCATTGATGAAGTAGTTCAATATGGTTAAGCCTAGGACATGCCCCAGAGGAACTCCAGCAGCAACATTCTGGAACTGAGGTGATTGATCTCTGAAAAACACCACAGTCTTTGTTTCTGCCAGATGTAACTCCAACCATCGAACAATCACTAATGTCTTTTTTTTGAAGCCAGCTCCATAAGCATTTGGACAACACCCTTATCATATCAACTCCAATGGACAGAATACTGTAATCACGGCCTGGGCTTGTGTTCCCAAATTTCAAGTGATCAGTGTTTTAGGGCGGATAAAGAAAAGGCGTCGAAGTTATTCTGAGGCTTACTTGGAGCATGGCACTGTTATAATGACTTAAAAGGCCTCGTGACCAGTCGCTCAAAATGGTGACATCTTGCCTCATTCTTTGAGTCAGAACACCTTAAGGATGAGGCACAGCTGGAAAGAAAAGGAAGCAAGTGCTTTACTCCAAGGGCCTTCTTATCCCAAGCTCTCAAAGCTCAGTAGGCTGAGAATCAGCCAGCTTTAGTCACGTGAAGACCAATTTCAACACTGATCAGTGACTTTCACTTGGTTAGAAAGGAGACACAGAGCGAGACACAGCCCGAGTGAATATATATTTCAGGCAATTTGGAGGCAGTGTGAGAGTTTGGTGCAGAGGCGAAGAGATGCTTTCTGCTTGCTTTTCTTTTGACTCATAGTTTGCAAAGTTTGTTTTGTTTCGGAAACAGGATAAATTGATTTCTGAAGAAGGGTCTAGGCCCGAAACGTCAGCCTTCCTGCTCCTCTGATACTGCTTGGCCTGCTGTGTTCATCCAGCTCTACACCTTGTTATCTAAAATTGAAACCTAGGCTCAGGGGCCTATCACAAAAGAGTGATATGGCAGGTAAACTGTAAGTTCATTGGTTGGTTTTGTCACTAATTTCACTATTTATTACAGGTTACTTTCAGATTGAATGCAGAAAGGGGAAGTGTTTTACAAACTAAAAAGTGAAATTTTTAAAAATCAAATTAAGAACGAAGTAACTAAATGAGAAATGCTGAGCCAGACGACGTGTTGTAACTGCATGATGTGGGGGCTGGTGGATCCCATTGTGGTTCATAGTGACCACATCTGCTGCAAATGTTGGTTGCTTGAGGAACTCCAGCTCAGAGGTGATGAGCTGCTGTCTGAGCTTCGAACACTGCGACACATCAGGAAGGGGAAGAGTTACAGGATTTTGTTTTTTTTGGAACAGATTATGGTAGAGCCCATTAGGGAACATGCAATGTTGGACTTGATCTGTAATGAGGCAGACTTGATTAAGGTGAAGGGAGCTTTAGGGGGCAGTGGCCATAATATGACAAAATTCACCCTGCAGTTTGAGAAGGAGAAATTGGAAACATACGTAATGGTATTGAAATTGAGTAAAGATGACTACAAGGACATGAAGGAGGAAATGGCCAGAGTTGATTGGAAGGGGAGTGTAGCAGGGAAGACTTATGAGCAGCAATGACAGGAATTTCTGGGGGTAATTTGGAGGCGCAGCAGAAATTCATCCCAAAGAAGAATAAACATATCGGGGATAATGAGGCAACCATGGCTGACAGGGGAAGTCAGGGACAGCATAAACTTAAAGAAACAAAAACAATGTGGTGAAGATTATTGGGAAGCCAGAGGATTGGGAAGCCTTTAAAAAAATCAGCAGAGAACAATGAAAAAGAAGCAATAAGGAGAGAGAAGATGAAATTTGAGAGTAAGTTACCTAGTAAATAAAAATTACAATAATTTTTTTAGATAAATAAAAGGTAAGAGAGAGGCAAGGGACTGTTGGAAAATGAGGCTCTGGAAATAGTAACAAGGACCAAAAAAAATTGCAGAGGAATGAATAGATACTTTGCATCAGTCTTCACTGTAGTAGGCACCAGTAGCATATCAGAACTTCAAGAGAGTCAGGGGACAGGGGTGAGTGAAATGGCCATCATTAAGGAGAAGGTGCTGGGGAAGCTGAAAGGTGGGTAAATCACCCAGACCAGATGGCCTACACCCCAGAGTTCCGAAGCAGATAGCTGAGGAGATTGTATAGATGTTGGTGATCTTTCAGGAATCACGAGAGTCAGGAGGGTCCGAGAGGACGGGAAAATGGTTAATGGAACACCACTGTTTAAGAAAGGAGGGAGATAGAAGATCCAAAAGTATAATTAGCCTGACCGCAGTCGTTGGTGAGATTTTAGATTCCATTATTACGGATGAGATTATAGAGTGCATGGTAAAATAGGGCTGAGTCAACATGGCTGTGTCAAGGGGAGATCATGCCTGAGAAATCTGTTAGAATTGGTCGATGAACAGTTGAGGACTCTGGGTCTGTACTGAATGGAATTTAGAAGGATGAGGGTGGGAGAATCTAACTGAAACTTACTGGATACAGAGAGGCCTGGATAGAGTGGACGTGGAGAAGATGTTTCCACTAATAAGTGAGACTAGGATCCGAGGGCACAGCCTCAGAACAACCCATGAGAACTGAAATGAAGGGGAATTTATTTGACCAGAAGGTGGATAATCTGTGGAACCTATTGCCATATAAACCTGTTCAGACCAAGGTATTGAGTGTATCTCAGACAGAGATAGATAGGCTCTGATTGGTAGCAGTATCAAGGGTTACTGACAGAAGGCAGTAGAATGGGGTGGAGAAACATATTGGCTCTGATCAAATGGAGGAGCAGGTGCGATGGGCTGAATGGCCTAATTCTGGCCCAATGTCTTATTGTCTTGTGGAGATGACATCATCCTCAATCTGAGGGACAGCTGAAAAATAACAAATAATCAACTATTCCATGGAACACCATGTTTCCAGGACTGTCAGAGCTGAGAAAATGTCTTGTTCTGTAAAATAACTGTGTGAGGTGTTATATATTTGACAGATTTACAAATTACCCAAGGGATTCAAGACATTGCTGCAATTTTTCTTGAAATTTTAAGCCCATTTTAAAATTATGTACTTATCCCATTTGTATAGTTCATTCCTATGTTGGTCTTTCTTGTTTTTCCTGCTCATTCCAATGATGTAGAATTTCTAGAATCCCTACAGTGTGGAAACAGGCCCTTTGGCCCAACAAGTCCACACCAAACCTTGAAGTATCCCAACCACACCCATCCCCTTGTAACCCACCTAATCTACACATCCCTGAACACCCCAGGCAATTTAGCATGGCCAATCCACCCTAACCTGCACATCTTTGGGTTGTGGGAAGAAACCGGAGCACCCAGAGGAAACCCATGCAGACACAGGGAGAATGTGCAAACTCCACACAGACAGTCCCCTGAGGCTGGAATCGAACCTGGGTCCCTGGTGCTGTGAGGCAGCAGTGCTAACCACTGAGCCACCATGCCATGTAGCAGGACATAAGCTAAAATTACATCGTGGACAGAATTATCTGCTCCCTTGAATGGCTGGGGCAATTGGGAGAAAATATGATGAGAACAACAAAAGTCAAATCTTGACATATGGAGAAAAAAATTCCCATTTCCCCTTAACGTTTGAAAGGCACATTCAGAATCTTGCTAAAGAGTGGAGGTCATTTTCAAGAATTTGCATCCCATTATTAAGCCAAGTCACCTCATTTCTGACATGGCTGCCAATTTTACTTTCTTACTGAGAGGAAGTGGACAAGGCCATTTTCGACCTGAAAGTTGGTGTGGATATCTGGCAGCAGCTCACTGTTTGCCTCCCCGTGCCTTTATACAACTCCACCTTGATGGTAATGTTCCTGCATGCTCTGTAGACACCACCCTCGGCTGCTGTTTGCAGCTGGATTGAAATATGAAGCCAGTGTGGACAATGCCCAGAGGGCACTGGACATTGCCACCCCTCATGCTGTGGGATTCCGTGAGGCAGGTCTCCAGTTCATCATTAATGAGACGAAGATAGCATGAGAAAAGTCGCCATGGTTTCCGGTGGACCAGGTGCCATGAATCTTATGTGAGAAAACACTTTACTGGGAAATGGGGAAATACAGGTCAGGATTACACTAAGTGTGCAGTTCCATGGAATACTGGCTGCAATAAATACCCCTTAGACCCATAGTCTCCCTACCAGGCACGCCATCACACAGATTAGCCCAGGAACTACAAAGGAGAGTGTAGCATCGAGTCAACAAGTCACCCAACTCAATCCACTCAGCCCCAGAGTTCCTCAATTCCATCAAGGACATAAGGATAGATGACGATGAGACCATATTATCATTTGATGTTACTGCCCTATTCACATCGATAAACATACCACCAGCAAGGGAAACAATGACAACGCTACTAGAACAAGAACAAGACCCCAGTGACACCATCTCCACAGACAACATGTTGAAGCTACTGGACCTATGCCTCACCTCCAACTTCACCTTTAATGGCCAAATACACAAACAGATCAACAGGACACACATGGGATCACCTATCTCTGGACTAATAGCCAAAGTGATGATGCAGAGACTTGAAAATACAGCTCTTCTGCTAATCCACCCTACACTATGGATACGCTATGTGGACGACATCTTTGTCATCATTAAACGAACCAAACTAGAGGAGACACACAAACTAATAAACAACACCCTTACCGGAATCAAATTCACCAGAGAAGAGGAGAAGAACAAACAGCCCCCATTCTTGGACGTCATGGTAGGGCACAGGACAAAATGGGGAATTCCTAACAAAGGTACACAGGAAAGCCACATGCACTGACCAAGTACTGAACTTCAATAGCAACGACCCTAACATGCACAAAGTTGCATGAGAACATTATTTAAAAGGGCAACACACTGCAGCAACACAGAGCTACGCCAAAAAGAAGACGAATACCTCTTCCAGGTATTCAAAGACAATGGATACCCGAAAAACTGGGTCAGAAAATGCCTATCACACGCATGACATCAGGAAGATACTACATGCCCAACACACTCATCACGCTACCTTACAACAGGAACACATCTGAGCTGACCACAAGTCTCCTACAACCACTGGGCATCAGAATGGCACACAAACCCACATCAACCCCAGACCAACTGCTCACCCAAACCAAAGACCCACTACCCACTATGGACAGGGCCAATGTCATCTCCAAGATTCCCTGCAGAGACTGTGACAAACTCCATATCAGACAAACAGGAAGGAAATTAACAACAAGAGTACATGAACATCAATTGGCTACAAAAAGACACAACTAATACTCACTTATCTCTATCCACAAGGATAGAAAGAACCACCAATTTGACTGGGACAACACCAAGATCCTGGGACAAGCAAAGCAGAGACAAGCACAGGAATTTTTCTAGAAGCCTGGTACTCCACAAAGAAAGCCAACAAAAAACACACAGAGCTCGACCCCATATATGCTCCACTGCAAAGGAAAACCGGAAGCAAGGTAATCCAGCTCAATGGACCCCAGAGTTTAAATAACAGGCAGGAAAACACAACGGCGCTTCATCAGAGGCTGCACTGATGATGTTACCCAGCAGGGTAATGAAACGTCTGCGGAACAACAAAGAACCAGCTTCGCGAGCCAACCAACCACAACATCCACAACCTGAGCTACAAATCTACTCCAAAACCTTATAAAACTCAATATCCATTAAGTCCATAACTAAATGCATACACCCCATTACTGATCCAAGATCACTGCATAGAAATAAGCCATACAGACTACTTCTCAGTTCTTAGCATTTATATTCAACACAGATCTCCCACCTCATTTCTTGAAATTCCGCTATTCTTGTTGAATCTTGGTAGACACATGAATGAGAGACCAACAGAGGCATAGAAATCACACATGGGCAATAAATAGTGATCTAATTAAAGATTAGGAATCACACAGGCTTGGTGGTCTGAAAGGCCTGTTCCTGTGCTTTATTGAATTGTGTGTTGATTCAGTTAGACTTTCTAAATGTGTATGTTAGGAGATGTCTCAAATTGCTACATCTGTGAATTTAGTCATTGGGGTTCGATTTTATTTTTTCAGGTTGTGGGGTTATGGAAGCAAATTCAGCATTCGAACTAAAAAGCATGGTCTAAGAATTGTAACCAGGCCATTTAGGAGAAATGTTAGGAAGCCCTTCTACTGACAAAGGGTGGTAGATGTTTGGAACTCTCTTCCACAAGCGGCAATGGATGCTGGATCAGCTGTTAATTTTAAATCTGTGATAGATAAATGTTTACTCAGCGTTAAAGGGTATGGACCAAAAGGTAGGCCACAGATTTATAGAGTCATAAAGCATGGAATCAGACCTTCCTGTCTAACTAGTCCATGCTGACCATGTTCCCAAACCAAATTAGTCCCACATGCCTGCATTTAGTCCATATCCCTCGAAACCTTTCCTATTCATGTACTTATCCAAATGTCTTTCAGGCTTAAGGCCTGCTCCTATTCCCCTGAAATTATTTATTGTCCATCCCAAATTGCCCTTTAGAATGCGACGGTGAGGCATGATGAAATCGAAGTGGGTTGCTCAGCCATTTTGGACAGCAATAGAGGTCAATCACTTTTCTGTAGATCTAGAATTACACATGGGCCAGGCTGGGAAAGGATGGCAGATTTCCCTGTCTAAGAGTACTTTAGCTCATCAGATGACCTTTAACAGAAATCTGTCCTAAATTCAGGTTTAGAGTACAATATTGTACGGGATCCATGAAAGCATTGAGTATAATTGACTAAATGGCCTTTAATGTTTCTTAACTTTCCATTATTTTTAATATTATTTTATTATGAGGTTTCTCTCAATGCACAACCAATGATTTGGCAGCTTGATTGTTCCATTCCAATTTATAATTAAAAGATAGCAGAATGTCATTTACTTTATTAAAAATTTATTCTCTGGTCATTCTGGAGACTCACTGCAGATTATCCCCCTCGCCTCCTCTTATACCATCAGTCCTGATCTTATATGGCTTGTATACATCAATGCTGAATCTGCTTTGTAATAAGATATTCATTCTGGAAGCTTTAATTTCCATAACTATTAGCTTTGATTGCTCATAAATAATACATACATTAAAATTAATGACAAATCACAAATGTCATAAGGAAACATTGGAACATTTTTCACATTTTAGAATTAATTTAAATTCACTCAATTACTTTTCCATCACCTCCTACTGATTTTTTCATTAAAACACCGACATGGAATAGTTTCCACAGCTGGTACTAACCTGACATTTAGAATATTTTCCTGTCACTTTTCAAAACCTTTGCCCTTTTTGTCATTCTTTTAATTCAATGTATTTTTGTTTTATTTTGTTCTTTCCACATTAAAGATTGCCTAGTTTTCTGTTTCGTTCAACTCTGGCCTGAATTTTCGTAGTACTGAAAAGAGTCTCTAGCTGAGCCAAAATATCACTGGATCCACAATTCTGGAGGATCTGCCCCTGAACCTGGCACCCATCAGGTTTGGCCAGGAGCAGAGTCGGAGGGTGGAAGAAGGGGATTGGGTGCGTGGTGCATTTTGGTCATCATTGATTCATGGGGGCAGCTGCATGTTAAAGCCTTCAAACAGACTCAGCTTTGCTCAGTGTAATGTTCACCCATGCTGCATTTTCTTCAGCATTGTGCGGGCCTGGCCTGGGATTCAAATGGGGGGGTGGTGTCAGGTCCTCGAGTCCAGAGCTGTGCAATAGACTAAAGTGGACTTTGTCCTAAATTCTCTTATTTTTAATTTCTTTTTTATTCGGTTAAGCCACTTTTGGAGTACTGTGTGCCATTCCGGTCTCCCTCCTGTAGGAAAGATGTTGTGAAACTTGAAAGGGTTCGGAAAAGATTTACAATGATGTTGTTAGAGTTGGAGGATTTGCGCTTCAGGGACCTGCTGAAAGGGCTGGGGCTAATTTTCCTTAGAGCGTTGGACACTGAAGGGTGACCTTATAGAGGTTAATAAAATCATGAAGGGCATGGACAGGGTAAATAGCAGAGGTCTTTTCCTCAGGGTAGGGGAGTCCAAAACTGGAAGGTATAGGTTTATAGTGAGAGGGGAAATATTTAAAAGGGACCTAAGGGGCCACATTTTCATGCAGATTGTGGTGCGTGTATGGAATGAGCTGCCAGAGGAAGTGGTGGAGGCTGGTACAATTACATCATTTAAAAGGCATCTGGATGGGTATATAAATAGGAAGGGTTTGGAGGGATATGGGCCAAATGCTGGCAAATGGGACTGGATTGAATTAGGATATCTGGTCGGCATGGATGAGTTGGACTGAAGGATCTGTTTCCATACTGTATATCTCTATGACTTTATGACTGTTATTCTGAACTTTTTTTTAATTTCACTGATCTTTTACCGTCAAAAGTATAAACCATGACCATGTAACACTGGACTTTGTATTTCTTTATTTTCCTAATCCTTTTTTCCAAAGAATTTGTACTTAAGAATCTGTACCAAGGTACCTAAGATGGTGTCGTAAGTGGCGACTTGTAAACTTTTCACTGTACTCATGCGAGTACATGGGACAATAAAGCTAATTCTAAATTCTAATTCAAAGCACAACTTGTGGGCTTAAGCTTTTCAAGTGGAAGGCTAAAGCTGGCAGGTTTATTTGTAGGAGCAGGGTATCATTTTGACAACGTCCAAGGGCACATTTGGAATAATTAAGGTGCCCATTGGGAGACATCACTTAGGGATTGTTGTAAGTAAATATACATGTGTTTAAAAAAGTGGATAAACTAATTGGAAATATCCAGCACTTAAACATCTGATCTTTATTTTAAAAAGAAATCAAAAAAAATCTGTCTGCACTGTATCCCAAAAAAGTTCTTGCTATTTCACTTCATCTGTTGACATAAGACTGAAGGTTATCATCATAGGATTTGTATTGTATGCACAGTTTTGTAGCTGGTCATTATCACAGTACAGTGTCACAATTTGATTCCCAGCTCACTGATAACCAACACAGCTGCATGGGAGGTGCTTATACAGTTCCATTTTGGACATCAGTTGAGGGACAGGTAGAGAAAGGCCAACAACAACTGAAATAGCATCAGCAGGGACAATCTTCTCAATAAACTTCATAACCAGCTCATAGAGCTGACTAGACAGCTCCAGCTCACAGGTTGTGTTAGCCCCTCCATATAGATTCCATCACAAGAGGGTCAGATTTCTGGTCTTCATTGTTTTACTGCAAGCTCACAATCCCACAGCAGGTCATCACAAACTATTACAAACTTCCTGAAGTGAGATTTCCTGGCCAATGGAGCAGGAGGACACACCTTGCTAGTAACAGTCAAGTTTGCCCCAAAACTGAACTTCTTTGCCGTTCAGTTTGTTACGCATCTCCCAAGTGATTGATACCATATTTTCCAATGCTGCCTCAGAATAAGAAAAGATTGAGCCTGCATTGTTTGAAGTATACAGGGAACCACAAACTTAGCCTTTCCATTAATGATTGTCATTTAGAGTTGACATTTCTGGCAATTAATCTTCTGAATCGCTCACTGTTAAAACAGAGATAATAATATATTACCTTGACCCTAGCTTGGGGCTTGCTTAGACAAAGTGGGTAGATATTGCAATGTAACAACTGGCCAATTTAATGCTTAACTCTTACTTAAATAAGAATTCTGCAGTCACGATTCAGCCAGCTGGTTGAATTCTTATGAACAATTTGTATCATAGAACCCCACAGTGTGGAAGCAGGCCATGCAGCACATCGAAACCATGCTGACTCTCTGAAGGGCATCCCACCCCACTACCCTATCCCTGTTACCCTGCATTCCCCATGTCTGACCCACACATTCCTGGATACTATGGGGTAATTTAGCATGGCCAATCCACCTAACCTGCAAATGTTTGGACTGTGGGAGGAGCCAGAACACCCAGAGGAAACCCACACAGACACAAGGAAAATTGCAAACTCCACACAGACAGTTGCCTGAGGGTGGAATTGGACCCGGATCCCTGGTGCCGTGTCACTATCAAAGAATTACGTTAGGCGCAGAAGGAAGCCATCCAGCCCATCTGGCCTACACTAGGTCTATCACCGAGTGCTAATCTCCTACATTTTCTTCATATCTCTGTACACCATTTCTCGCCAAATGATCATCCAATGACCCTCTTGATGGAACCTGTCTACACCATATTTCTAGGCAGTACGTTCAACAGCCTAACTACTCGTTGGGTGAAAAAGCATTTTCTCACATCACCCTTGCTTTATGTGCACATCACTTCACATCTATGGCCTCTTGTTTGTTTTCCTTGGAACAGTGGGAACAGCTTCTCCCCATCTGCTCTGCCCAGACCCTGCTCGTGTTTCTGAAAACTTACATCAACTCAGCTCTTGGCCTAGTATTTCACAACTACTTAAAATGTGGATGTACCTCTTCCACTATTCGCGAAGCAGTTCATTTTGGAATACTTTTGTCAAGAAGCCTAGTCTAAGCTTCACTGCCTGACAAACCAGTGGGAAGGGAAAAGGGGAAAGGAAGACGGAGAACAGAGTGAGAGAGTGAGAGGCAGAAGAATCCATCACCATTTCAAAAAGGCCTTCCTGCATTTGAGGAATCAACTGGTAGATGCAATCCACTGCACACTAAAGTATCTCTAAGACAACAGTGATTCAGAGTCAATGCCATTATAGCAGGCACCACGGCAAAGAACAAAAACCTGTGCATGTTCACAGACATCACCTTCAACACGCTGGGCCATGTCGACATGGAGCTTTTTGCTGATGCGGTCCCCAAAACTGCAGAAACTTTCAATACACCAGTGAGAAGGAGTTTGATAACAAAAACTCAACATTCCACAGAGTTATTCCTGAATTCTTGTGTCAGGGTGGTCACTTCACAATGGCACCTGTGGGAAATCCATCTATGGTAAGATGTTGAGATAACTAGGTGTAGAGCTGGATGAACACAGCCGGCCAAGCAGCATCAGAGGAGCAGGAAGGCTGATGTTTCGGGCCTAGACCCTTGTTCAGAAAAAAATGTTAAGATGTTTGCTGAGGAGAATTTCCAATTGAAGCACACAGGACCTGGTATCTTGCATATAGGCAATGCTGGGCCAATGACAAATCTATTCCAATTCTTGATATGTACTGTTAAAATTGCATGGTTAGATGGAGAGCATATTGTAATTGGTAAAGTGATAAAGGGCTACGATATTGTGCAGAATTTGGAGGGATTTGGCAGCGACGATGTCTACAATTAACAATGCTAATGTGGTAACGTGGCTAGAATTGTACAACTTAACTAAAACTTGACTACTTTAAATTCCAAAAAGAAACAGTGATCCAATCCTGGACAGAGCAGACAGACAGGATCGACACTACCAGTATCATCTTCAGATGTGCTAATCTTCAGGAATGCAACAAAAAAAGCCCAACTCTTCAGGCCGCCCAGTATCTGCTGCTTGTATCAGCACTGACTATACTTCCAGCGAGAGCTAGCTCCACCAAGCCTTTCTGGTGACTTGAAAAGCCATTGGAAACTCAAAGTACCTGCTTTCAGAGTAGTTTTTGGAGAGGCAGGTTGTCCTTATCTGACATCACTGCCTCCAATGCCTCTTACAGCTGCTTTTCCTCATCAGGTAAGATACAATGAGATTGCAGCCAGGCAGATACCAACAGAATGAGCTAAAGGAACAGGCTCGATCATCAGTCACTGATCTAGACAGCAATCAGCAACACTATATGACTCTGTGACATTATAAATCTAACACCCCTGTTCTGACCGTGGAAACATAACTCCTCTTACATATAAAAATGCAACTAGCATTTTCAAAAATCCCTCTTAAAAGGCGTGTTAATTCAATAGTGATATGGTTCAATGCAGAACACAGCTAGGGAAAGTGATTAAGATACTGCATCATAAAAGTTGCAATAAAACTAGTCCTTCTTAACTTTTGACAGCAGTTGAATGAAAAATATAAAGTCATTGTAAACAATTTTCTTTCCCAACTTACCACGCAAGCCCAATGGATGTGGTAAATCTTTGTTTATGTCCTACTTTCACCGAAGTCTTCCAGAACTTATCTGAATTACTCTGTTCCATTTTTCACCAACAAACTGTAATCAACATCAACACATCAGTACATCTGCAGTTGAAAATAGAGCACCTACTTTTTCTCATTAATTGATAATCAGCTAGCAATTCTCACCGGCTCAGAGATTGCTGTATTCTTGTTCCATTTGAGGGTTATTAATTACAGGTGAAAACCTGCATTCTCCTATTCTTCATTGAAAAATAATTTCACCCGTTGATTTTGCCAACACAAAATTTACCGCTTAAAATAAAAAGCTGTCTACCACTGACATTTGAACTAGCAGGAGTACACCTTACAGCTCATTGGGCCAGTTCAATTACTCAAGATCATCATGGCTAAATGCAACATCAAATCCAATTATCATAGAATCCCTACAGTGTAGAAACAGGCCCTTTGGCCAAACAGGTCCACACTGGCCCTCATAACATTCCACCCAGACCCATCCCCTTACAACCTACCTAATCTAGGCATCCACCAATGGTGCAGGCAATTTAAGCACAGCCAATTTGCCTAGCTTGCACATCTTTGGACTGAGAGAGGAAACTGGAGCACCTGGAGGAAACCCATGCAGACACAGGGAGAATGTGCAAACTCCACACAGACAGTTGCCCAAGGGTGGAATTGAACCTGGGTCTTTGGTGCTATGAGGCAGCAGTGCTAACCACTGAGCCACCGTGCTGCCCCATTATCTCTTAGGTCCCAAACTCTATCAATCTTAGTCTGGGACATTGAAACATAGAAACTCAGAGCAGGACTAGGCTGTTCAGCCCTTAAAGCTTGCACCGTCATTCAATATAATCCTGGTTGATCATCCAAGTCAGTCCCCTGTTCCTGCTTTCTCTCATACCCTTTGATTCCTTTAGCCCTGAGAACTATATCTAATTCCTTCTTAAAAGTGTACACTTGAGAAAAATATACTTGAGAACTGAGCATTTAGGATGTTCTGCAGCATAAATTTCAGATCTGTGGAGAGAGATGCATGTGTTAAAGTTTTGAATACAGTAAACCTTCATCAGACTATTGATAAAGAGGGGTATTGACTGGAGAAGATTACAGAGATAGGGAGTTGTGTAGGTGCTGGGAGGTTACAGTGATACAGAGAGCTGTAGGAATTGGTGTAGGTTACAGAAATAGGGAAGTGTAGGGGCTGGAGGAGATTACAGAGATAAGAAGAGGTGTAGGGGCTGAGGGAGGTTACAAAGATAGGGAGAAGTGTAGGGGCTGGAGGAGGTTATAGAGATAAGGAGAGATGTAGGGGCTGAGGGAGGTTATAGAGATAGGGAGAAGTGTA